>APFE030906063.1:53660-76798 GCA_000404065.3 Pinus taeda | reverse complement strand
TGACATAACAAAGGGGGGTTGCCGCCCCCCCTATGACCCCCCCATTGCGCAATCGGCACAACGAAGGGGGGGCTCCGCCCCCCCTCCCGGTTCACTACGTAGGTTAATCGTGGAAAGAATATAACACAACCCAACAATCTCCCACTTGTTGTTTTCTTTCCACAGGGGGCCACAGGAGAGCTTAGTCATTTTTCCAGCCCTGAAACACCCATTGTTTCTCTACACCAAGAGAACTCCTCAGAGCTCACAGATTTTGTCAATGCATCTGCAGTATTCTTCAAAGTGTCCACCTTTACCAGCAACACCTTTTTGTCTTCTATCATATCCCTCACAAAGTGATACTGAACATCAATGTGCTTTGTCTTTGAATGATAAGCAGGGTTCTTTGCCAAGAAAAATTGCACTTTGGCTGTCACAGTCTATCCTTATAGCTCCCTGTACTAACCCCATACTTGAACACAATCTCTGTAACCAAACTGGTTCCTGCTTGCATGAGTGGCTAGGCCATGTATTTTGCCTCTGTAGTTGATAGGCCACTTACAATTGTCTTACATCCAATGACATGCACCTCCAAATAGGTTAAACACATACCCACGTTGGTAGATCTTTCCTGATCCAGATCTCCAGCCCAGTTCTGCATTCAACAAAGCCATGAATATCCAACACTCTGTCCAATCCTGGTCTTCCTTGGTAGCACAAACTATAATCACTAGTGCCACGCAATACCTGAAAACCCGCTTCACTGTTGTCCAGTGCTCCTTCCCTGGTTTTGACATAAACCTGCTCAATACTCCCACTGCATGTGCAATGTCTGGTCTAGTACAGACCATTGCATACATCAAGCTACCGACTGCACTTGCATATGGAACACAAGACATGTCCTCTTCCTCTTCTTGTGTCTTGGGACACCGTTCAGCAGATAACCTCACACCTACAGGAATAGGAACCTTCACCGGTTTACTATCCTGCATATTAAACCTCTGCAGTATTGTCTCGACATACTTCCTCTGGGTTAACCAAAGCTTCCTCTTTGCTCCATCTCTTTTAATTTCCATGCCCAAAATATAGTTTGCAGCACCGAGATCTTTCATGTCGAATTTGGAGGACAATTGGGTCTTCAAATCTTGGATAATTTCTTTGTCATTTCCAACCAGCAACATCTCATCCACATACAAGACCAGATAAATAACACGGTCACCAATTAATTTAAAATACACACAGTGATCTGCTTTGCTTCTGGTGAAGCCAAGTTCCCGTATAAATGTATCAAATTTCTGATACCACATCCTTGGTGACTGTTTTAAACCATACAGAGACTTCTTTAACTTGCATACCAGTTCTTTCTTACCCTTCACCACAAAACCTTCAGATTGCTTCATGTATATCTCCTCTTCCAGATCCCCATGAAGAAATGTTGTCTTCACATCCATCTATTCTACCTCATAATCAAAAGTAGCAGCAAGAGATAAAAGTAATCTAATAGAAGCTACCTTGGCAACAGGAGAAAAAATATCACCAAAATCAATTCCCGACATCTAGGAATAACCTTTTGCTACCAACCGAGATTTGTATTTCTCCACCTTTCCTTCTGCATTTGTCTTCTTCTTGAACACCCATTTGTTGCCAATGGGATTCCTTCTAGATGGCAACTCCACTAGATCCCAAGCCTCATTTTTGCACAAAGATTCCATTTCATCAACCATGGCCTCTTTCCATAGTTTTCCATCCTCTGAATCTACTGCTTCCTTCAAAATTTTGGGATCATCATCAGTAATAGATAAAGAAAAATTTGAACAGAAAGTAGATGGACTATACCTTTCTAGTCGCCTTCTTTCTCAAACTGATCTTCTCACACCTGGAGTTTGTGGCTCTTCATCTTTTGATTCCTCTTCTACTGTAGAGTATGATTCTTCCTCCTTAAGCTCAAACTCTATCTTCTCAAGTTCCTTTGATTGGACTTCATGTTTAATAACATCTTTCACCTCTCCAAACACCACATCTCGATTGTACACAACCTTCCTTGTTACTGGGCTCCAAAGCTTATAACCCTTTAAACCATCATTATATCCAATAAAGATGCACTTTTCATATTTACTATCCAATTTGGTTCTTTTCTCCTTTAGAACATGTACATATGCATCACATCCAAATACCCTCAGATGTGAAAGATAGGGTTTCTTACGAGTCCATACCTCTTGTGGATTCTTATCCTCCAACACTGATGAAGGTGATTTATTGACCATGTAACATGATGTCTCAACCACCTCTGCCTAGAATTTCTGGCCTAACCTGCCACCACTGAGCATGCTTCTTTCCCTTTCCATCAACGTCTTGTTAATTATTTATGCAACTCCATTTCGCTGAGGTGTGTTAGCGCTTGAAATTTCACCTAGGCTGAGAGAGACAAATCTCAAGGCTACATGAAACCATTCAGCCTCGTAGCTAGCCCTATGAGGCAGGAGAAGGCTCTCTCCGGTCAAACTCGGTAGGTATTTCAATAGGATGAGCTGACCCAATTAGGAACACTGATATTAGGCTAGTAAACTGATAAAGAGGGTTGATTTAAAATTTTTGGGGTTTTTGGTGGCAATTGGAGGGAGTGCAATTCAGGGTGCGGGGATTGAGCTCAGTTTTTGCAGGGGGGGTCTTTGGGGCAAGGTAGGAGTTTGTGCTGATGCCTTTAGCTGAAATGGATGATCAAGGAAGAAAGAAGAAAAGCTAAAGAGGGCAAACAATGACTTTGAATCCTCTCTAGACAGTGGAAAACATAAACCTTAAACAAATTTAAAAGCTGAGCATGGCATGCATGAATTCAAACTTTATCACTACATTTGTTTAATAAGCGGCAGTAAAGAAAGAGATGGAACACATAAACACACTTAAAATTACAATAAGAGAACACACCATCAACACAAGAGTCCACAAGAATCCCAATGATGTCTGCAAAACCCTGGTCTTCCTTTTCCTCAAATTGCAGAGATACAAGTGAAATATACAATAGGAGCTTCTCCCTCAAGAGTCCAACCATGAAAAATGAGTAAGAGAAGGCATAATATAGAATATCTAACTCCTTTCCCCACCTCTAGGGGTCGAG
The DNA here is from genome assembly GCA_000404065.3 of Pinus taeda. Taxonomy (NCBI): domain Eukaryota; kingdom Viridiplantae; phylum Streptophyta; class Pinopsida; order Pinales; family Pinaceae; genus Pinus; species Pinus taeda. The sequence goes on along the minus strand of APFE030906063.1, from coordinate 73,704 downwards.
CTCAGCTTCCTAGGAGCTGTTGCAACTAATTCTAAACTAATCACTAGATAATAGGCAGTCAAACAACTTGCCTCTAAAACTTAGGAAACCTATCATGCATTAAATATTTACCATTTACATCAAGGAAACTTCTAGAAGTGTTCAAGGAGAGTAAAAGTATCTAAGTGCCATGAAAATTACACAAAAATTCATCATTTACATGCCTCAAAATTCAACCAAGGTGAAAACAGTGTTTTGCTGGTCGAACTGGTCAAAACAGTGAAATTCCCTTGAGTGGTCGCGCCCCTCACTTTGACTGGTCACGCGCATTGACATCTCTGTTTGAGGGCCTTCCTGGTGCCCAAATCAGGTGCAAGGTAGCTCATTGGAAAGGTCTGTGAGTCTACTTTCCAACCCCACTGGAATTTCTGAATTTGGAGTTGATTTGACCCCTCAAAAGTCATTTCTCCCAAGGTAGATTTCTGCAACTCAAAAAAGGGGCAGAAAGTCAAAATTTGCATGTGTTTTGAGATTTTGGGAGCCCAAATCTTCATAAAATCTGAAACCCATCCATATGAAAGTGTATTTTTGCATGAAAATTCCAAAAATGTAGAGTTTTCCCCGTTCTGAGCTGTCCCCATGACTGGTCGCGCGCGGGATGAGACCACTCAAATGGCCAAAACCTGTAAAATTCTCAAAAATGCCTAAAATGCCTCAAAAATCTCAAAATTTCTTGGGTTTGATGCTAGGAGGAGGGTAATGAGTATCATGGTGAGTGAGAGAAGCCTCGGTCAAGATGCGGAGTGGGTTGGTCTTCTTCTTCCGTTTTTGTGCTTTGGCCAACCACCTTGGATCCGGCGATTGTAATTTTGACATTTCTCTAAAAAAGTGACACCTGTGAAAAAAGGGAAAGAGGTTTTTATTCTTTGGAATGTTATGGACAAAAGCCTCTCTCAGTTTCCCAAAATTCATCTTTGACTGATCTGAAACATCATTTGAGTGAAACTTGCCTCGATGTGTGAAACAAGGAATTTTGTCGAAATGAAGCGAAATGAAGGCGATAGGGGGCTTCTAAATTCTTGGGGAAATTTTTGGGAGTGGGGAGGGATGTTAGAAAGCAGGGGAAAGTGGAATATCAGAGATTGAGTGAGGGGAAGGGGTCCAAAAGGGCAAATCATAGGCCAAACCTAGAAAATTGCCAGGTTGTAGCTAGAAACTAGGGTTTGTGCAAAAATGAGGAATTTGGCGGATCTAAGGGATGGGAAGTATTTTATAAGGTACATGAAGGATAGGGGAAGGTGTATGAACATCAGGAAACAAGTTTTGCCGATGATTTGACCATCCGAGAGAAAATGGCTTCAAAACCCTAGGAGAGGGAAATGACCTTGCCTGGGCGCAAGTGAAGCATGAACAAGACGTAAAATGACTCATTAGACACTGACATGATAATGAAAACCCTATGAATGATGATAGAATCAGCTAAATGATGACATATACCGCCATTTGGACAACTTTAGAAGGAGTGAAAGCAAACCCTAGACCTAATGCCTAGTGACCAAATTTTGCTTGAAAACTCTTTGAAATGACAAAATTTGACCTTGACACTTCAAAATAACTTTGTAAGAGCATGTTTGATCACTGGAGGAAGGCTGGAAAGACTGACACTAACAGTTGGGAGGATGCAATAACGGCACATGGGTCAATACATGTTTAAGTGCATCAAAAGATTTGTCAGCTATCTCATCCCAAAAGAATGGAGTGTTCTGTTTCAACAACCGGGTGAAACCTTTTGTAATCTCGGCGTAGTTTGGAATGAAACAATGTAATAAGTTTGCTTTCCCTTGCAAACTCTGGAGTAGGCGAAGTGTCGAAGGAGGTGGCAACTTGACGATGGCTTCAACCTTCGAAGGATCGACATAAATGTCGGCTTTGGATACAACAAATCCCAGTAACCGACCCGTTTCTATACAGAAAACACACTTGTGCGGATTCAGCCTAATCCGATAATGCCTACATCTCATGAAAATTGCTCGTAAGTGAGTGAGATGGTCAGCTCTATGTAAGGAATGAGTTGGTAAATCATCGAGATAAGGTTGCACAATGTGCTTGATGTCATGAAACGCATAAGACATTTCCCTTTGAAACGTTTCTCCAGCGTTCTTCAATCCAAAAGGTAACTTGAAATAAGAAAATGTCCCCCATGGATAGATGAATGTCGTTTTTGGTTGATCGGCAAGTAGAATGTTAATTTGATTGTAACCGGAAAAACCATCCATAAAGGAGAAAATTTCACTGCCGGCACAATCATCGATAATTTGATCGATATAGGGTGTGGGATAATTCTCCTTGTGACAAGCACGATTAATATCCCTATAGTCGATGCATATTCTTATCGTCCCTTGTTTTTTAGTAACTAGAACAATATTCGATACCCAATCCGTCAAAGGAATTGGATAAATGAAACCTGCTTTAAGTAAATTCTCAACTTTTGTTTTGATGGGAGTAGCTTTCATGGGTGTATCTGATGCAACTGTTGCCGGACGGGTTCAGCATCCGGGTAGGTTTTGATGTCATGAACAACGATTGAAGGATCAATTCCTGGCATTTCTTCATAGGACCAGGCAAACACGTCGCGGAATTCTTGGAATATGGCTTAATATGTGTTGACTTCAATGTCCGTACAAGAAGCACCTATGTGAATGTTTTCAACAATCCCAGGTTTGAATGAAATGTCGATAGGAACCGTTCGAGAACTATTGGCTAAATTTTGTTCAGAATCAAGATGTTTCAATGGATTCTGTGGTTCTTTGACATATTCAGCGGCAAATATAGATGAAAAATCATTTTCAAAACGATCAATCTTAGGTAAAAACGAAGACCGATGATGAAGATCTTCCCATGGTAATGCATCAACCGACAACAATTCCCGAATTTGTTCATCAGTGTGAACGGTTTCCAAAAAGGTTGTTGACGCTGAGGTTGAGATTGAAAGTGATTTTCCATGGATTTCATTCACTAGATAAAGGTTGGTTGAACTTGAGTCGGAAAACGACTGTACTGCCTGATAAGCAACTTCAAAGGGACTCAAAGGCATGGCATCGCCAAGAGAGTCCACCTCGGAATCGAATGGAACGATCCAAGGGTCGTCAAGAATTATGGATTCTGACAAAATCATATGAATGGTTGCGAAAGGAGACGGTATGTTGGGAGGAGGAAATGAAAAAGTTCCGAGCAAACCCAAATCTTTAACTAATCCTACCCCAACATCCTTATAAGGGATAACGGTTTTTCCAACATGTTGAATACTCCCAGCAGAGGATGGGTCGGATGAAAAGTAAGTTAACTGATCTATTGTAATGATCTTTCCATTATGTGGGAACTTAATAAGCCGAAAGACCGATGAAACAACAGCAGTCATGGCATAAGACCAACTATGACCCAAAAGAAGGTTGTAATCTAGAGGGGCATCAACCACCTCCACATCTAGATTAACAGTTTTTCCTTCAACCCCTATAGGTAAGTCCTGTAAAATGCCATAAGGATGAAACCCTCGCCATCAAAGGCCTTTAGAATCATCGGGGATTGATTAAGTGTAGGAGAACCAAGGGTTTTCCAACAGTGTATCAACATAATACACGTGGAGGCTCCCTCATCAATCGCAGTCCTAAAAAAAGGTATGTTTTTTACTAACACTGGGATCTGGAAAGCCATTTGATGAGGTAAATGAGGTGTACTATTTTCTAAATCGAAGACTATGAGGTTTGAGTCTTGAAGATCAACAGCTCCTATAGCCGACAATAGCATTTTACGCTGTGCTGGACAAGATTGTAGCACTTCCAAAGCCGACATTGTTGAAGGTGAAACAACTAAATCTTCAACAATGTTATAGTTCTGAGCAGCTCTCGCATGTGGATTGAAAGCTGACTTTCAAAGTATACCCTTAGCGGGTGGTTTGATTACTAAGTTGGGATTTGGTTTCTCGATCTGTAGCAGATCGGAACTAGACAGAGCTGAGGTTGATGGATTGGAATTAGAAGATTTTGCTTCCTTACCACCAAGAGGACTCTTACTTTCGTAATCTTGCAATCGTGTCGCAATCCTTACATGTGACATCATCATTATGGGCTCTTCCGAGGCACTAGAGGAAGAACCTATCATCTTACTATCTTGACTCAAAAAAGGATCCTTCAAAACAGCAAGTGTTTGTGAACCTTTGACGATTTTCGCAACCTCGGCACGATGCGGACAATCTCTTGTAAAGTGCTCCTCATCGCAGATGAGACAAGGATAGCGAGGTTTTCGTTTCTCGTCAGTAGATTCAGGTTTATCGGATTTCTCCTTCGAGTTTTGCTTATTCTTCTTCTTGCATTTCTTCTTACCGTTAGATTGATTTGGTCGTAGATGATTCTACGACATGAACATCGGCGGAAATTTTAGGTGAAGACTCTCCCTTCGGGGAATCTGGTAAAGTTATAATAGGAAAATAATTCTTGGAGGATTTCTTCTTACTCTTGGTATTAACAGTACCAATCATACCGTCAGCAGCATGAGACCCTGAGGGAGGTGCAGCTATTTGATTTTGTTTCAGAAGGTCAGGGATTTTCTCGTGTAACATACTTGACTGCGTATAAACTAAATCAAGGTAATGAGCATGAGCAATTACTTGCTCTTCTGTAACTACTCCTGCCTTGGCTACATCTTCAATTATTTTGGGTAATAACGATTTTACAAACCATTCTGCCAAAATTTGGTCCGGGATAAAAACTTTCACTAAACGACATCAACGTCGCCATTCATGAATATGGTTTGAAATATATGTGGACGTTGATTGTTTTAATGAAGTTAGTAATTCCGTGCCATTGTCATATTGGACTGGCAGTTGAAAATGAGTAAGGAAGGAAGTGGCTAACTGACTAAAATTGTAAAAAGAGCCTCGTGGAAACCTAATGTACCACTTGGATGCAAGGCCAATCAAAGTGCGTTGAAAAAGATGAAGACGAATTGAATCATCTATAATGGAATTCGATGCACACCAGAGATGGTAAGTCATCACATGATTAGACGGATCTTCTCCTTACTTCCCCTCAAACTTTGGTATATCACTGGGAAACTTATTCGGCATTGGCGGCCAAAACGGAAGATAATTAATGGGATCGTTCGTAAGGCACGACAAGTCAGGCAAATCCAAAGTTGCTATAAATGGTAACTGACGGTTCGGATCCCAAAAACTTGAGGTCATAAGACTAGCTCTAGGAGGAGGATATCCAGGATAAATTGGTATTGGATTCGCATTTGAGATATTATATCCTCTGGGAAAACCAGGATTAACCGGACCATACTGGGGTTGTTGAGGTTGTTGATACGTATACCTAGGGTACGGTGGATACTGATAAGCCGGGTTCTGCACAACAAGGCCGAATCGGTACTACCTCTGGTATGGTTGATAAGTAAATTGGGGTTGACTTGTGACAACCGTACTAGGCCCAGGTTGTCCTACAGGCATGGAAACTGGAGTCTAGATTGTAGGTCCAGACTAGGGTAAAGAGGCCTGAGGAGTTGATGCAGAAGTAGTAGAAACTGGAGCCACTGATACTCCAAAAATGGGTGGAGTGGATTGAACAAAAGTTGCAGCAGTTGCAGCAGACATTTGGGACAGAGTTCGAGGTGAACTAGGCCCAGACTGATGAGCTGCCCCAAGTGTAGCAGTTTGAGTAGTAGGCTGGACAGGTTGCTGGGGTGAACCAGAAACAAAAGACTGTCCAGATTGAGATGAAAACTGCACACTAGGTTGCGGAGTCTGGTGATCCCACATCACATTCATTCCAGGGTATGGACCCATAACAGGTTGAGCATATTGAGGACCAAAACCAGGTTGAGTGTAAGATTGATAATTATATGGTACATTTCCGGGTCCTTGAACAAATGATTGACTTGAAGGTGGTTGAAAACCTTGAGGTTGATATTGACCTTGAGGTTGGTACTGACCTTGACGTTGGTACTGACCTTGCGGTTGGTACTGACCTTGGGGTTGGTACTGACCTTGAGGCTGGTATTGACCTTGAGGCACATATTGATACTGGGGTTGACCTTGAGGAAAATATTGTCCCGTAGGGACATACTATCCTTGAGGTTGCCCCCCAGGCGGTAATGGACTACCTTGAGGTTGCCCCCCAGGCGGTATTTGAGTACCTTGCAGCTGCCCCCCAGATGGTATTGAATTACCTTGAGGTTGCGGATTAGGATTAGTACCAGACATCATAAGAATCTCTTCGACACTTAATGGTTTAGTTCCATTATTACCAGGAGATACTGCATATTTGATGGGTTGAGGAGATGCTCCTGAAAATGTACCAGATAAAGACTGATACCCAAGAGGAATAGAAGGACCGCCATGTAAAAAAATTTCTGGCATCTGAGAAAATAAGGATGACTGTCTGGACATATTCAAAGGAGGATAATAACCTCTGGGTGTTGGATGGAAAGGAAATCGAGGTGGTGAAGACGTGAGACCTAGATTTTCTAAAAAATTGGTCAACGAAATATACCAAGCGTCACCTCTAATGGGACTGTAGAAAATGGATTCATGCTCCCTAAGTTCGATAGTCGGTTGATTTTCAGGGATGCTTATACCTTCGTTCAGGCTCGAACTTACAATTTATTCAATGGAAATGAGTCCAGAAGGAAGATTCTCGGTAATAATATTTTCTACTGGGTGAACTAGGACCACTAGAAACATAAGAAGCAAATCCTAAAGATGGAGTAGCAGCGAGTTCAGTCTCAGGATCAGATATTTCAGGTTCCTCGGCTAATGAGCTAGTAGGAGTGATACTACCAGTAACCTTGGAAAATGAAATCAGTTCAGAAATATGTTCTAGTGCTTGCACTAGATGATTAGGATGTATAATCAACGAAGACTCTCTGGCCTCCAGCGACCCAACCCTACTTTCACTAGGTGTGACAAGGGCTCGCAGCCCTTCAAGCTGACTTGGTGTAAATTCGGGAGGCTGCCCCCGCAGTCGACGGGATTGTCTCGGTAATTTAGCCATGATTAATTATTTAATTACTTCACACGAAAACAAAGAAAATATCAAGAAAATCACCTAAAGTCTCTAAAGAACCAACAATTTGAAGCACACGCCTAATAAATCTAGGAGATCAAACCACACACAAACAATATCTTTCCGGATCGAAAACACTAGTTGGTAATGAAATCCAACGTCACAAATTTCAATACATAAATGGAAGTTGGAACAGTTACCCTGACAACCTGCTTAATGAAACAGACTGGCACAAGTTTCTCCACTATAACCATCTCGAGTGAAGATAACCCCCAGAGAGTCCAAGTGAGTCTAGTTTACGTATGCTCCAGGTACAGTGGGATCTTCCCTCCACCGTCACCTAGGAAAGAATCCTAAAGATTATGGTCACTAAGGTCACCAACGGAAACAAATATACCTGGGGGAACAGTCTATGATCTAATACGCACGCAAGGGCAGAGTAACAAGCTCAATCCCCTTGAAGGCTCCTTGACATAATCCAAGGTTTACCAACAAGTGACCACAGGCTCCTCGACAATGGTCAGTCCGAGGTTTACCATTTTTAATACATGAATACCTTCTATCGTTCCCAATGAGGAAGGATTGATTCCCACACTGGTTTGGATATGATCTCATGCTTCTCCTTTAAGAGGAGCTTTCCCAGAGCATAGATGTAACAATTGGAATTTCTCCCTACCGCAAGATCGAATACTTGTTTGTTTAAATTATCTTGGAGAGTTAATTACTCTCTACTCCAAGATACTAGCCTAAGCTATGTGTGTGAAAAGAGGCCTAGAAAATAAAAATATTGCTAGATTGATTTTAATTAAGCGTTAATTTTATTATTTGTTCCTTAAGTCAATGGGTGCGGAGATGAAACTTTATGGTATGAAGACGCGACTCCAAAACACTAAAAAATGCACCTAAGATGATAACAATTCCTTTTCCTTTTCAATGAATTTCTAGCTAAGGAAGAGTTGAAAATGCAATGCTTTGAAAATCAAATCTTTCTCTTAACATGCAACTGAAAAGAAACTTTTTTGTCTTTTTCAAAGAACTTTTAAAAATGAGACTACTAATCACGCTCACGGAAAATCCCTTTGCTTTTCAACAATCAACAACTACAAGAATAAGCAACTCTTTTAAGAGAGCTTTTAAGATTTCTAGAAAAGCTCTAAAAAACTATTGAAAACAAATTTTCAACAAGCTTCTATAATTTCTATGAAAAACTCAAAACTATGATCTAATCTTGAGATCTAAACGAAAAATGGATTGAAAAGAAACTTGAAATTTCAGCTAACTAAGGATCAATTTGTTCAGCTCAACAAACTAATAAAAAACATCCAATTATGTTTTAATAAAAAATGAAATTCGAAACTTTTAAGCAAGTTTAATCAAAGTTTTGTAAAAGAGACAAATGGGATCTAGATCTCTTCACAGATAGATTTCATAAGCTAGTCAATCTCAGCAAGAAGACCAGAGAGACTAGGGTGATCTAAGGCTCTAAGGCTTCAGATCTTTGAGCTACTACGAAGACCAAGCAAAAATCAATCCAACAGGCAAAACTTCATAGAAAATCACTTCAAACGAGAATGCCAATGAAAACTAACTCACAAGGAACTTTTGTCAAGACAAGTGCATGTCTGGCCATATACTAATAGCTATGGAAAAAAACTAAACCTAACTGGGTAGATGGATCTTAGATTTTTCAAATTTTTAACAGGGTCCACAGGCCCCTAGTAGGACCAGGTGCGGTGCCGCTCTGTATTACACTGTAACAGTGCAGAGAGGTCCGCACTGTAACTAACGCAGAAGGTGCGGTCCTCTTCCAAAATTTCAAAAATAAAAATCCGACTAGGATCTAACCAGTACCCAAAAATCACACACATCAAGGCAAAATCAGAAACCAAAACTTAAGTTTCTCAAGTCAAAGCAAAGACAAATAAAAAAACCAAACCAACCCGATCCCCAGTGGATCTGCCAATTTGTTGGCCGGATAAATCGTTCTTGCGGACAAGACCGATCTCCCTAGTATCGAATGATATCTAGCAACAAAGAGCAAAAGCAAATCTACTTTTCTCTAAACATGTTTCAATTCATAAATGAATACTAAGAGCTGTATCAGACCCTACCTCTGTCCAACGCTTGTTTGTAGCAGTTTAATCCCAACAGCTTCAAGCAGTTCCCTTTTAATAACCTGCATACACAAACAAACACACATCAAAGCATACCTAAGTATAATAAAACATGTTCATTATGAAGATCAAGGAGCTCATAAAATAAACCATTAGAGACAGTTCATTGAGAAAAATAAACTTGATTGTATTAAATTTATGAACAAAAGAACCTTACAACCTTGTCCTTGATGTTGCACAAGTTCTTTCCAGGGTCCAGCAGGAGTCTCCTCTACTCTGACAAGCCTCACTCACTTCCCAAATGACATGAAAGGTATGTGATCTCTCCTCTCATAAGCTCAAAAAGGAAGTCTAGTTTCCAGCAGCATTTACCCTCATGAATCTTCAACTTTCAACCTCCCCTACAACCAACCCAATGCATGAATTTATGGTGCAAATGGAGGAAGTTGCAGGTCCACCATTGAAGGGATAAGTTCCTCCAATGGGATAAGCACCTCATATCATGGAGTTAGCTCCCTTAGTTATGGAATGGATGAACCAAGATGGAGCGGACTTTCCAGCGCAATATTCCTTCTAGAAGTGTCTAGAAGTGACCCAAGATGAGTTTTTAAGAATGAACTCACACCTTTTTAGCTTTTACAGGGGTTCGCACCCATCACTTGACAGACAGAGCGGTCAGGTTCGCAGGAAAAATGACCATTGGGTGCGGCACCGCAGGCAATGCTAGGAGAAAGTGTGAAACCAGGATTTGAGATATTTTTAAGGTCTTTCTCCCATTTTCAAAGCTTAACATGAAGAGCTGACACTTAAGAATTGCAAAGGAGGTATGTATGAGTGTTGATGGACTCACACAAACCGTAGAAAGTCATGGTGACAATTTTTTGAGTAACAGGAATCAAAAACAGTCAAGATTCCTATACCTTTAGCTGAACTTTCCAAAAACCATGGTTATAAAAATGAAGTGTCTAAATGGATACAATCCTCTAGTGTAGATTGATGAGCACCAGTATTGCAACAAGAATGTTGCAATTGCTATAGCTACCAGCTTTACTTTAGCAACCTGGGGTTTATACAAACTTGGAGGTGACAGTGTTGTATACACAAGTAAAAGTGATGGTTCTACCTTTTTTCACTGTTCAGTTGGCGAGAGACCAGTAGGGTTTTCAAGCCATACTTCTATGGATTTAGAAGAATCTTGATTGTTGATGAAAGAAAGAGAAATCTACTCTAGGAGAAAGCTTGTCTACTGCAAATAAAGAAAATGACTGAAATCCTATGCTAAAAATACACCATTCTCTAACTAATTGCTGAGAAACTATGCTTTACAAGAATTCCAAGCCAACATGTATGAAATGATACTATCTAAAGCATGGAAATTCAAGACATCAAACATCACTATTATGCATGTAAAGGACTTAAATAAATATGTTTTGTTATTTTTATTCGTTTTCTAGAAATCAAGTGTAAACCCTAATCTCTTTTGGTGATGTCGTGGGTGGCTTAGTGATGCTGGTGGATGGTTGGGAGGTTTAGGAGATGGTTGGAAGGTTTGGGAGACCCTTGGGTGACCTGGTTTGGATTCCTAGAGGATTTTCCTCAATTCAGCCTCAAAACAGACCACTACAAGAAAACCTACAGGATGTACTAGGAACCTACAAGATTCCCAGTATTTCTATAGGATGCAGCCGAGAGAAAAACGATGGTTGATGGAGGTGATGGAAGGCTTAGGGAAGGTGGTGGATGGGTGTAATGGAGTGAGAAAATTCCTAGGATCACTCAGAACTCAAAACCAAGGTTAGGAGATGGTTGGATTCGCTCAACATGCTTGGAGGAATTTCTATGTAAAATTATGAGAATGGTGAAGATCTTGGTGAAAAAAAGGAATGATTATGGATAGATGAAGTTGGAAGGTGGTTGCCTGCTATGGAATCCCTTTAGATTTCTAAAGCACCTTCTCTGCATAAAACATTTATAATTTCCAAAAAGTCATGTAAACAAGAAGAATTCTAACTAGCTAGAAAAGCAGAATTTAATGAACTAGTTGTCTACATCATGCATGAGGAAAATTGCTGAATAAAATGGAATCATGGATGAGATCTACTGAAAGGGGTTGCATAGGGGCATTTTCCTCAAATCATGATCCTTGAGGGAAGAGGTGAGGCCAGGACACCTACTGACATCTTTGTGGTGCTCCTTTTATCCCTTCTAACATGCTACTAAAGTAAATCACAAATGGAGGCAAATTAATAAACAACTAATCAAATCCACACAGTACTTGCAATGAAATACTTCTAGAGACAATTTAACCATGAATCTATGAAACTAAGATAAGCATACATATACAATAATATGAGACTTTGCTACTAGGGTTGGGACCTAACCCAAGAGCTTCATCCCTTTGAGTTAACTCAATGCTGGACAAAGAAAAAACTCATTTTCATTATCAAAACATAAAATCACATCAATGTCTTCCACAAGTGTGGAGCTCGAAAATAACTAGTGTTTTTACAACAAAAATTCGAATCTTAATGAGGCTCTAGGCCTCTCTACTTATACAACTAAAATCCTGAATGAATTCCTTAAATAGAGGGAGGCTCGACTCCCAAACTCGAGATGAACTAACCCTTTGTCTATCACTTGCTCGGTTGCCTTTTGATCTTCATGATTTGGTTGGTTGCACTCTGAGCTGGTGTGATTAATGGAGGAATATTCGAATGGGGGAGGAGTAAATGAGGAGGATTTACCTCCTACAATCTCTTTCCCTTGTCCCATTCGAGTTTCAAACCTTAGTCTTTCCAAATTCCTTGATTTTATCTTCCAAACCTGTATTCAATGCATATTAGTCCACTAGACATAATATCTCACTTTAACTCATCTCATTAAACAAGATATAATCAAAACATGTAATAAATTGTGAGAAGAGTTTATTTGACTAGCTATGAGGTGAATTAAGGCCCATATAATTACCCAATGATGAGGCTCATCATCACCCTCTACTGAAAGTGTTGCTCATCCTCTGAACAACTTAATCAATATCCATGTCTTTCATAGCTCTAGTGACCTCCCTGACATCCCATGCCTCTGTTGTGGTTTCCTCTTCTTATGCATAGAATCCTACCCTTTTTTCTACCTCCTCCCACTTCTTTATTTCTTCCTCTTCCTTCCTTCCTTCTAACATCCCCAAGAGCAGTGGGGGACTGAGTCTCAGGCCAATCCAATTGACTTTGAGCCTTTGGATGGATTGCTTGTACATGGGTGTCATGTTCAGTGCTTCTCTCATCCTTTGAGGGGAGTGGCACTCTTTGATCTTCAAACTGTATGGCAATTTATTCCATCTCCTTAGGCAAGTTTGCATGTTGTCATCCCCTAATAATTTGAACATGTCCTCAAAATGTGTAATTTCTTGGTCTTGGGTAGAAAGATACCTAGGTGCAAGTTGAGGATCATTTGCAATTAAATTATGTGTACTAATGAGTGCCATTGGATTGGACTGCTCAGCTCTGATCATAAGAGGCTCTGTTTATTCTCTTTCCAATATCTTCTTCATTTTTGTAGCCCTTGCTTCCTCATGGTTCATCCATGATGCCAAAGCCATAAACTGTAAATCCCCTAGCTTTGCATTGGGGTCCCATACATTCATGTATGTCAAGGCCATGTTATGCAAATAAAACTCAAACATCTTGGCCCTATCTTCCAATGTTCTTTGATCAGAAATATCAATGAACTATCTATAATCTTGGAATGGCATAGTGCCTCTCTATGCTAGGATCTTGATTTGGAATTGCAACGACATTCCTTAAGTTATAGTGCATAGGACTTAGCTGGCATCCTGCACTAGATTGCTTCCAAAGAAAGGCTGGCCATGGATGCCAATTGATTCTCTCTTTCTTGCAGCGGTCCTTTCAACCATGCATTTTCTGCCTCTAACTGATGTTTGATGATGGCCTCTCTATCTCTTAAACTACTTATTTCTCTGCCCATCTCGTTGAGCTTCTCCTCCATGTGACCAATGTCCCCCACTCCCTTGGACTTAGCAATCTGCATCCATCTATGAGTTCTAGCTCTCTCTTTCTCAAGCTCAAAGAATAATGGAATGGCAATTTTTTGTGGAATGACCCTACCCCCCTCAATAAATCTATAGTAGGATTCAAGGTTAGGTTGAGGACTAGGTTCCTTTAGCTCTGGGTCCTCTCTCTTTGTTTCTGGCTTCTTACTTCTTTCCTCATCCAATTTTTGAGTTTCCTCTAGGTTTAGAATAGTTTCTTGTAGGACTTCCTCTGCTTCTTGTAGGTCCTATTGTGTATCCTGTAGGATGCCTTTTCCTTTGGATGAGGTAGACCTAGTTACAGGACTTCTCACATAGGTGATAGCAGACTTAGGGGAGGTTTATGCTGAGGATCCTTCTTCTTGAGTTTTTATAGGAGGAGCCATCTTCTCCTGTTGTCCCCCTCCCATGGTTGTTTCTAAAGTATAGAGTTGGGTGGAATAAACTTCATCTTCATCCTCCTCTTCTAGCCACAAAGGTAATTCATGTTCTAGAGATAGTCGAGCAGGAGGGTATAGGACTAACTGCTTAGACATATGCCCATTCTTGATGGTCATATTTCCAGCTTTGCAACTAATGTAAGCATCGGTAGTGGCTAACTAGGGCCTCCCAAGGATGAGAGGGTAGCTAGTAAGCCTAGCCTTAGGCTGGAGAATTAGGAAATCTGCAAGATATTCCCAAGAATCAATGGAGACCATCACGTCCTCCACAATCCCCTCAGGGGTCACTCTAGAGCAGTCTGCAAGTTGCAAAACTGTTGAGGTATTCCTTAATGAACCTTGGAGGTTGAGCTTGAGCATAGTGTCCTTGGTCATCACATTAATGGTAGCCCCAAGATCAATCAAAGTGTGTGGGACAATGGTGCCATTGATGTGCACATCTACTACAAGGCTTCTAGGGTCCAAATACTTTGGACAGAATACCTGCCCAAGCATTAAGTCAGACAGTTGTCCAATGACAATAATGGTAGGGGCATCTCTTCTTCGCCTCCCTATATGTTTGAAGAACTTATTCTTAATCAACTTGATGTAAATAGGTACATCCTTAATAACTTGGAGAAGTGGAATTTTGACACATAGGTTTTTCAATTCTCCCAGAAGTTCAGTCTCTTCTAGGGTAGGCTGGAGTGGTTGGATTAATCTCTCAGGAAATGGTGGTGGATTTACTTTAAGCATGATTTCCTCTCTCTTTCTTCCTCAACTTCCCTAGGTGGAGGTAGAGGTTGGTTGTCTAGGAGTACTCTCCCAGATCTCAGGTTGATTTCCTGAATCTCCACAGTGTAACTTGGATATGATGTCTCTCCATTGTATACTTGTTGTGCATGTCTATTGTTCAGGTTCGGATTTGGCTGAGCAGGCATCTAGGTTTGTTTAGGTGGAGCAAAGTGTAAAAGTTGTGGTTGGGTAGGTGGTGAAGGCAATAAAGCTGGAAAATTGTTGTATTAGGGCCTCCACCCCTAGGGTGGTGCATTCCACTGAGGTTGTGGTGCAAGCATATGGTTGAAATGACTGGATAGTTAGATGGGAATGATACTGAGGTGCAAAGGACCAAGGAGGAGGTGTAGACAAGGAAGGATGAGCAGGGGAGTCCAAGAAGGTATGGATGTGGTCTGGTTGGGGTTGTAATATGCATGGGATGACCCTTGCATGCCTTGTCGGTATGGCCTAGGCCCATGAGGTCTCCTTCGAATTATGTAGAAGAGCTGCTCAGTGACCCCTTCAGCTCCTTGATATACAAATTTGAGTCTAGGTAAAGAGGGGCACTTGTCTGTGGAGTGGTTTTCTTCATAGACTGGGCAAATTTCAATAGAATTCAATGGACATTCATTCCTAGAGTACCTCCTGGTGCGTCTAGAACAAAAAATGGCCAAGGAGCTCTCTACTTCCTCCCGCTTTCTCTTAATGTGCATACTGTCCATCTGTAGAGCAAGGGTTTGCAACATCTCACTTTTGAAATCCTCCAACATATTTCCAATTTCACCCCTGATGCATGAATTGGAAGAGGATGGACTGGCCATAGGTTGACTACCCCTACCCTTTTTCCTGGTTGCCCTAGAATGGTTTCTAAATACAGTCTTGATATCCTCATAAGGTAACTGGTAAATATCCCCTAACAAGTGTAGGTTATCTAGAAGGTCTTCTCTTACTCTAAGCAAGACTGTCTTCATTGACTCTGGGTCAAGTGTGCACTTGGCCCTTTTTGTAGCTAAGCTTGAATGTTTCTTCATAATCCTCTAGGGATTCATCATTCCCTAAGGTCATCCTCAAAATTTCCTCTTTAGTGTCTTTAGACCTACAGTAGTCTTGATACTTGTTGTTGAAGGCTTGCTACATCTGAGCCCAAGTTGTGATGCTATCTCCAAGTAAACCCATGAACCAGTGCAAAGTTGCATCCTTGAGAGTGAATGGAAATAGTTTCAACTTCTGCTCATCACTTGTATAGTCATATTCAGCATATGACATCAAACTCAAATAAGAAAGTTTCCGGGCCTTCTGTGGTCAGGCCATGGAAATGTGGAAGGGCAGAATGGCTTATATTTTTCATCTTAGTATCCCCATTAGTTTCCCTAATGGGAAATGTTTGGTCAATTTAGTGTGTTCTAAATTGCTATATAAATTGTCAATCTGGTATTCGTAAACTGTTGAAGTGAAGTGCACTATCTATGCAAGATAACCATTTTCTTATTTCTTTGTCATTTTTAGTTCTTGGTTTGTTTTTGGATTTATCTTCTTGTTGATTCCCTAATGTGAGATGGTGTGTGTGAGGTGGTGATTCTAGTAATCAAGTATGGACAAATGTATTCAATGAATAATTTCCAAACTTCAAAGTGTTCCAAAGGTGTTCAAACTTTACAATGATGAAATCAAGATGTGCCTAGATTTTGGTTAACAAAATAGTGAACTATGACTCTGGAACCCAGTATCCTTGCTGTTGTTATAAAGAAAAGAAAAGATTGAACTCAAGGCAATTTAAAGACTGTAAGCAAAGTAAACTAATCATATCACATCAACTCATTTTTGACCCCTCACCATTTGACTCGCTCTGGCTATAGGAAGTAGTCATACACAAATTGAATGATCTGATATCTAAGTTGCATGAGATAAAACTAAGATTAAGCTACACATTCACTCTACAAACCTTCATCATTGGTAATTGAAGAATGATATGAATAGTCTAATCACTAACTTGCAGAAAAGTAAATGAACAAAGAAAAACTAAAGAAATAAGCAATGCTGGAATTAAAACCAATAAAACAAATCAGCAGTAGGACAAGATAATCCCATCATGTCATTAGTCATAAAAAATTATATGCACTGCCCGAGCTTCCTATTAGAACCTGAAATGCAAACATTGATCAGCTGACAATCAATTAAAAGCATAAAAGAACTTATGAACAACAAACAACATGAATACCATGAGCAAGTTAATATATACAGTAAGTATCTATGGTATCAAGAGCATAAAATGAAGAAAAACATAAAACTATACATCAACTACAGGACCTTGGTGTACAGGGGCCCTCTGCACCCTCGGTCAATCAGAACCAATCACGAATTTGAACGCAAAATTAGTGTCTTCTCATATATTGCAAAGCAGTTATGAAATAGAGACTAAGTCTCGGCTCAAAGGCTCATACAACAGTCAAGTTTTTACACAGCAACTACTAGCCTATACGCATATGAAGATGCGTTATTTATAGCAGAAATTACATAACAAACTAACACGGCCTGCGCTGATAGCTAAGCACGTAAAAGACCAGAATCGGAATTATAGCAGC
Source organism: Pinus taeda (assembly GCA_000404065.3). Classification (NCBI taxonomy): domain Eukaryota; kingdom Viridiplantae; phylum Streptophyta; class Pinopsida; order Pinales; family Pinaceae; genus Pinus; species Pinus taeda. Next base: position 56,730 of record APFE030906063.1, on the reverse strand, counting down.
ATGGTAGCCGTGGGCAGTAAATCTAAGAGATGGTTTGTTGGATTCAGTCCCTGAGCAGTCCCTAGGTGTTAACACACCTCCTAAAACTCAGGACTTTGCCACGCAATCCTCCTCGTGCTGAAAACAGAGTCGTACCACCGCTTAACTCTTTGTATTGACCACCGTTTGACCGGCCTTGACCGCGGGCTTCTGTGGATGATTTGGCTGAACCAAGGGGACACGTTCCATGTCCACGTCCTTTATAGCTTGCCCATGTGGCTAAGTTCTTCAATAGACACCTGTAGCATATAGTTTAACAAAAAGGCTGCAGAAACTGATTTTGGCTGCGGAAAGTGACAAATTCCGCAGCTGGTTGAACAAAAATCTAAACCAAATAGAAGTCACAAAACATAGTTAGGAAACCATTTATATACTCATTTTAAACTATTATGTAATGATTTGATAGCTTAGAGGTTCAGGTAACTGGAGAAAAAGGCTAAAAAGGGATGTAGGGAATGTGTAAGTTTGGGACTCAACATACCCCCACTGTGAAGGTGTTGCATGTCCTCATGCAACCAAAATTTAGAAATCTCCCTTTAGTCTATGTATTCTAAAGCCTCTGCTAATACATCCAGTCCTCTCCTCTTCTTTCTTGGTGCTACCACCATCCTGGGTTTCCTTATCAAACATCTGAACTTGAGATTGATTAATTCCCTGCTCAACTTTCTGCACTTCTTCTTTAGTTTCTTGTTCTTCTTCTGCCACAAACCCATATGTAACATGGTATTATCATGAATAATTTTGTCCACCTTGCTTTGCTCTTTTAATGCCTCGTTCTCTTGTTTAATGTGCATGTTTAAAACTTCCAATTCAAACACTTCTTGTTTCAAAGCTTGATCCTGTGCATCTTGTGTTATGTGAGGCAGAATGGATGGTGTGCTCGGGCCTGCAGCTGTTTTCTCTAAAGATTCAAGGTATTCATATACCTCTTGCTATTTTGGATCAATTTCAAGTGTTTGCCTCGGGCTAGCTTCAAAGTCTTGTTGAGGAGGAGGACTGTCTTCTAGTTCTGGCCGAGAAGGGCTTTCATCAACATCGGAAGGGTTGGATTTAATATCAAGCAGAGGATGAGGTGGACTATGGCCAGCTTGAGGTTTCTCAGGTGTTTCCCCACCCAAGTCAATGAAGTGGGGTCCTTTTACTTGTGTTCTCCTCCACTTTCCTTTGAGTCTACTGCTCCTTCTTAAGTATTGTGGGTTAGTACTTTCCTCTTCCATAATTTGTTTCCCTTTTTCTTCCTTCTTAGTTGTGGCAACTTGTTTTTGGAGGTGCACTAGTCTCTTGGATAACACTTGATAGTCTTCTTCTATAGATGGTTCTGGTGATTGGTAAACATTTTGTAAGCTCCTCTTTCCTTTCAACTTTCTCTGCTTTTTGTCCTTAATTCTTTCCTCCTTTTCTTTTTGAACAGTTTCTTTAGTTTTATCAATAGGAGAGTCTTGGATTATGACACTTTTTCCTTTTCTCTTACTTTTTCTTAGTGCCTTTGGTGTACTGCTTCCCGGTGCTTCAGATTGTTCTTGAAAATAGTTTCTCACTAGAAACCGCTTCGAAGTATCTTTGTTTCTTTTCAACTGGTCTTCAACTAGAATCTTCACGAGTCCATGATGATATAAATGAGGCTCTATATCTCCTATATTCTTTTGGACTGTAGTACTCATCTTTTTCAAACTCAACAGTAACAAATAGGGCAAATTAAGAGCTTGTTTCTCTAGAAAGTTCATCAAGAGCCTAGTGTGATACATGTACATCGTCCCAAACCGGCCTTCACAAGTAATAAATTTTTGAATGATTAATAGTAGGCCTGCCCATTCTTCTTTCAGTGCATTAACAGGAATCCCTCTTGTAAATACAGTAATGTCCATACCTGGGTTATGCAATATAACTCTCCATGCTTGCTCGTCCAGACTTTTGTTTTTAAACCAATGCTCGCCTTCCCGAGGCAAATCTGTAGCTGCTGAAATTGAGGCTTTCGAGACCGCCAATTTCAGGTCTCCAATCAATACCACCTGGTCATTGAAATACCTTGCAAAGGCTTTCGTGACTTCCTTATTATGGCCTTTGAATTTCTGGATGAAACGAAGCCATTTGGCTTTCTTCAGCAATTCCTTTGCCTGAGGGTACCCTTCTAAAAATTTAAGCCCTTCCGGCTCTGCCCTCAGTAGCCGTCCCATCTTCCTTTGTTAAAAATTCTTCTCTAGAATTCAACTGCGTATTGTATGAGGGTTTTATCAGAGATAAGACAGTTCTGTTTGCAAGTTTTGTGGAAGAATGATGGCCGAAATGGAAAATGGATACGGGAATTGGGATGTTCATAAGTTGTGAGCAGAAACAGAGGATGAGCAGCCGAGATAAAATGGAGACATATGCTAGTGGAGTGCAGCTTTAACACAAGTGAAATGGCGTCGGAATTTTGAATTGAACGGTGTGTGAGACGTTACATGTTTGATAAAATGACTGCACAAAGTATGGTGGAGAGGAGCCGTATTCACATAGGTCATGTCTCATGAATACAAGTGGAGTGTGGGAGTGTAGTTCATCTATGAGTTGAACCCGAAAATAATCATGAGACCGTTTAGGGAGTAAATGTATGATTTATGGAGTAAGGTCGTGGAATGGTAGTGGAGCATCATAATAATCATTGCACATAGTGAGCTGTAATGGTTCAATAACTATGCAAATTTGTGCCTTTAGTTGCTATTTGAAATAAATTTTTTCCCATACCTTTAGAATCCTTATCTTTGTTGTCCAGTAGCCCTGACTCAATTGCTCCCTGTTGACATCTGTAGATGCTCTGTATCCATGTCTTCATGCTTGGTCATACCTGCATTTTTATTTTATTGCACTAACACCTTGACTGTAAATTTGAAAAACAGAGTGGTGGCTACGGAAACTGCTTCTGGCTGTGGAAACTGATTCTAGCTACAGAAACTTGGCACAGCAACCACTTAGCTAAATAGAGATAGTTAGACAATAACTATCTGAATGGAAATGATCATGGGAAAAAAAAACTTTTATTGATGAAATGAAA
>APFE030906063.1:0-52661 GCA_000404065.3 Pinus taeda | reverse complement strand
GATCTGGAAAAGTGGTAATCGTTCCAAGAAGAACGACAACAAGATCGAGCCATACGCGAACTGTTTCACCCCTGCATGCTTACAATTTGTGAGCTGCCTTTTGATATTAGTAGTCACAGCTGTAGCCCAATCAAAGATGGTGGGGCTGAGGCATTCTGTCGCTAGTAGCAGATGATTTTTTCTCGCCTCATGGGGCGCTTGTACCCCAGCTGCAGTGTGATGGTGAATAAAATCGCCTTGAGTGTCAAATCCTGGATGGTGTTGATAGCCACCTTCGCACTGTTCCTCCTGATTGTGCTTCTGGACACACTCGAGCCTTTACTTCACCTAGCTTCTCTCCAAAAGGTCTACTGCTGGTCAAAATGGGAACTGCCCCTCTCTGTGACATCCCAGTGATGAAGTATACATCGGATACCTCCAGCTCTAAGGTCTGGCCCCGTAGATGAAATACTTGGTCATCTACATCCCAAGCATCAATTATGAACTGTACAATTCAGGTTGAGATCGCATGTATGATGTGAGGAAGAATTTTTTGAGGCCACAGTCCCTCAAAGCATTCATACACCCCACGTCCTCAATGGCCAAGGCATCCACGGCATCATGTTCTCATTCTTTCCATTCCACCACCATTTTTGCTTGTTTCCTGCACCCACAAGGATAAATAAAACATCATTAAAACCTTGGTGAAATTATAAACCAGAAGAAATTCAAATACAATGCGAAATTCTATGCAAATATTTGATTTGCGCGGTTAGCGCGACTGTTTTTAAAACATTCACGCTAATAGCGTGACCCCTTTGGGCCTATTACCCCATTAGCGCAGGTCCGTGCTGGATACCCACGCCAATGGGGCGAAGCCCTAAATTTTGAATTCCTCCTTGCAGAGGCTTAATCAGGGATAAAATGCATGAAAAATGGTATGGAAATGGAGCTAAGAGAAGCGCCTCTTACCTGGAGCCGATGAGATCGCGAATGGTTGCATGGATTGGCTGAAATCACCGCCTGAAGTTCGCTCTCCAAACAGACCACTCCCACTCTTCAAGAGGTAAAAAGTAAAAGTAATTTTGTTTTTTACATTTTCACCATATTTATAGACTTTTTAACTCATTTTTGGGTTTAGAAAGGTTATTTTTGAAAATTTTAATATATTTTTGGTCGAAAATGGATTTTACGCTTGCTTCTTGTGCAGTGACAGGTCTTTTACGCAGCTTCGATGGTGAAACGAGTTGTATTTTATACTTCTTCAGACTCGATAAATACACGAAAAAGTCACTATGGAGTCATCTTTCAGCTCTTTTCTGACTCGCTAAACATGAAAAGATTGCTGAGTTGTTCCTCTTGACTCGTTAAGCATAAATAAGAGGTGGTCGTCTTTAAACTCTTTTCTGACCGTATAAAAAATGAAAAGATCGTCGGGCCTTTGTCGTTTCAGGTTCATTAATGGTAACGAAACAACATGATATCGATCACTTTTTTACTTTTTCGGGTCAATGTCACTACTCACGAAAAGTACTCCTCGGTCGTAATGGCCGGGAGGTTCTTTCGAGCCTAGTTTTATACTTTTTCGGGCTCGAGAGACACAACTTTACGAAAAAGGACACCCTTGGAGTTTTCTTTTTGTTGTCTTTTCAAACTCTCTAAACATGAAAAGACGTCGAGTTTTTCCTTTGTCAGACTCGTTAAAACTTTAATGACATCGGGTTTTGTTGCAATGACACCATTCAAGCATATGCTATCCCCGTCAAGCTTGCCATCCAAAAATAATCGGGGTACTTGCCAGAAATGGTGGGGGAATAAAGGAACCGTAATCATCATTGTCAACAGCATGTCGCTCTTGAACATGGCACTTATCTGCATTCGTGTCTGGGTGGGGACATCTCATCTCATTTCACACTTGCCTCCATGGGTTTGGGTTAACCTATTTGACCATTCATCTGCTCATCGTCCTGTCATCATGACCCCTGATCATTTGACATCAAATACTGCCAAATCCGTTGTTGTGCCGCCGATATGTTCAAGAGAAGTTGACCTCTGTAGAATACTTAACCTCCCTCCGATATCTCACACAAAACATGTTGTCCCTCTCTATCTCGTGTCGATGATGTGGGAAACATTATGGCCCACCTTCGATCAAGATCACTTCCTATCAACTTCAGCTCATTATCCAGGAAGATGACCTAGAGACCCCCTTCAGGTACCTTGGAGCCTGCATGCCTCAATGGCAGGTTCTTCGTGTTCGACGAGAGGTTTTCATCATTGGCCTCCGATCGGATGATTCTACGAGTGTTCGACACCGGCTCATTGATTCGCACGTTATGGATTGTACCTATAGTACCTTGAGGACCATCGTCATTATTGGTGGCCCCTCTCGCGTCTGTTAATAGTTTCCATCATTGACTGGTAATCAGATGATGTTCAAGCATGTTCGACTTCGACTCCTGTATTCACATGCTTGAACTTGTACTATGTTCGGGTCGAGTTGGAGCGCAAGACCCCAGATTGTGTATATTGAAATTCGGATTGCATTTTGTGGATTATTGTAATCATTACAAGACTCATTTATTGGATGGCTGCAACCATACTTGAGTCTATTTATTGATCCTCATCGGATGGTTGCGTCCATACCTGGGATCCAATTTTGTATACTCTATTACAGATGGCTGCGCCCATACCACATCTATCATGTACTTGAGATATCAGTTGTACTTCTTTTCGTAGGTTCTCCGGTGGTAGTGTTTTCAGTCACACATGTTCATGTAAAGCATTTCACCCCTCTCTCTCTCGGGCCTCATGCTTTGGGGGGCATCTGTTACACAGTAATTTGTCACCGTTTGTCACCATCCCTGTTACCCCTCTCCTGCACCTTGGAGGACTCATTCTGGGACTTGTGAGAAGTGAGAAGACTTGAAATCACTTGCATTATTCACCTCTAAACATGAGCTTCATATGCCCTTAAGACATCTCCTGCTCTTTTCCCTTAAAAACAGCCCTTTTTGCATTAGCACTGGTCCACTGTGTTCTGCCCGCGCCAATGGGGAAAATCCTATAAAAGGGGCGCGCCATTAGCGCTCTGTCCTAGAGTCGCAATCGCGCCAACCTTTTTGGGCAAAGTTTTTAACCAATCTATCTCCGAAAGTTCTATCCAACTTATTCACCAACTGCATCCAGGTTAAGTGAAGATGGTTTGGCTTCGAATCTCCTTGAATGGGAATTAGTTTGCCAGCATTACATAGAAGTTTCCAAGTGATGAGGCAAAATCCATTATTGTTGTGATTGAGCTTATCTTCCCCTCTTCATCTATAAAAGCTTGTCTCCATGCCTTGGGCAAGCTAGTTCTAGTAGTAGTGGTAGTGGTAATAATACTGGTGCTGAAAGGAAGATATCAAGAGGTTAGAGTTGCAAGAGCCTTCTTTGTGTCCATAAGGCTTAATCTAAGTAAGGAGACCTTGTTGCCAAAGAGAGAGAGGCTTGTCCCTCATCCCTTCAAGCTTTGCAAGACTTGTGTAGCTGACCACCCAGCCAAAGGAGGACTTGACGTCAGGACGCTGGTTGTATTCTCCTTTGTTGATTATTAATAATAGATGACTATCATTATGGTTCCACTCTCATTGTCTTTGTAAAGGTTAATGTTGAGTTATATCCTTCCTGGCTGATGTATAATTGCATATATTAGATTCCACGCTTGTGTTTGTGTTGTTCTCTTTGTGTGCAGGTGTCCATTCACGAGGATAATGGAGGATTGTGACCAGCAAAGGCAAAGGAGCGTGGGCGATGTCTCTTCTACGAACAAAAGCGTTGGAACTCAAGTAGGTCTTCATCACCTACCTTTTTATTTGCAATTAGGAACCTGCGTGGTAGCATTGTTTGATTGTTGCTAGACCCGTTCTAGGCTAGTAGGGATTGCCTCTATCCATAGAGGGGATTTACCTCTCCAACATGCATCACACCCTATACATTGGGAAGGTGATATGCATCGCTCCCTCTCCACTGGGTTTTTAGTATGGTCCAGTTTTGACCATTTATGAGCATTTTTCAGTGGAGAACTTCTGGGAGATGATGTAATCAGCTGACCTTGTTCCTTTAGGCAGTGAAGCAACACTTTTAGGGACTTAGGAGCCCTCAGTTCATGGACATTTATGATTGGGGTTGAAGTTCCCAAAAATGTCTATAACAAGAAGGTCATGGAGGATTGCCACGAGGGAAACTGTGGTGGTCACCTTTTTTGGAAATCAACAGCAAATAAAGTCCTGAGAGTGGGATACTACTGGCCGAAATCGTTTGCTGATGTATATAAGATGGTCAAGAGTTGTAATAAGTGTCAGATTTTCGAAGGAAGGTAGAAGTTACAGCCTTTACCACTTAAGCCTATTGAGGTGAGTGCTCCTTTCTAGCAATGTGGGTTGAATTTCATTGGTGAAATTCATCCCACTTCTTCCGGTCAGCATAGATGGATCCTCACAGCGACAGGTTATTTCACAAAATGGATCAAGGCAATTCCCACCAGACAAGCTACAGATGCGGTAATTATTTCATTCCTTGAAAATAACATCTTGTCTCGCTTTGGTTGCCCGAAAAAGTTAATCATTGATAACGCAACAGCTTTCAAATAAAAAAGGATGGTAGAATTTTGTCATAAATATCACATCATTTTGGTCACTCAAATACCTATCATCCGCAAGGTAATGGATTGGCAGAGTCTTCTAATAAATCATTGGTCAACATCATTAAGAAGCTGCTGGAAATAAACAAGAAGAGATGGCATAAGAGGTTGGTCAATGCACTTTGGGCAGATCGGGTCAGTTAGAAGAAATCCATTGGTACGTCCCCTTTTGAGCTTGTTTATGGAGTTGATACAGTGTTTCCTACCTCTCTCGCAGCCCCAGTAGTCAAAATTCTTCAGGAGGACAGCAGTGAAGATGATCCTATGCAGAGAAGGTTGAATCAAATGGTCCACTTGCAGCAGACCAGAGAAGAAGTCTTCCAGAACACATCCAAGTTGCAGGAGAAGATTAAGAAAACTTATGATAGGAAAGCAAAGGTAGACAAATTTCCGTTGGATGATGTGGTGTTGAAGTGTGATGCAAGGAATGAGGAAAAAGGTAAGCACGGGAAGTTCGAGAATCTCTGGAAAGGTCCCTTCAAGATTGCAGCATATCGAGGTCAGAATGCCTTTCTTCTGAAGGAAATGAACGGGGAAGATTGTCCAGAAGGGCCGATCAATGTTCGACTACTCAAGCAGTACCATTTCTGAGTTATTAACACTGCTGCCACTGTCACTGTAAATACCATTTTATTTCAATTTGGTTAGAGTTTGTCAACTTAGTCTTCAAGTAATTTCAATATCAAATTTGAGTCAGTTTTTTTGTCATTTTAGTTTCATAAATGAGTCAGAGTCTTGTGTTGTTTGTCGAAATAATGACTCCATAGCCCAATGGACAAAGGCATTGTCTAGCTCTTCCAGAGATCTGTTGTTCTTGGCACCTCCAATGAGCTACCATCCCCCATTGGAGCCAATGTTAGATTTGGTCTTGTCAGTCCTCCGTCAGAGATCAAAAATCTTTCTGGATTTCATTTTTAGGAGTCTCCCTCCATTCACTCAGCTGCATTCCACTAGGGGCATGCCATAATATGACGGAAAAGGTAATGTTAGTCATTTCCCCTCATGTCTGGAACCTGTTGGCTTAGGTCTTTTGTCAATATTCACTAAAGTCCATGACAGTCAATGTTCGATATTTTAATGGATGAGAGTCATTTTTAGTCATTAGGTCTAGGGATTAGTCAATTTGGTCTTCAACCATGTCCAATAAAGCCATGCAGGTCAGAGGGAGGTCCTTACAAAGTTATCATTTAAAGATTTTCATCGTCATGTTGACAGATTACGACTGTTCTTCAAAACTCTGTTTTGGAGAAAAGTCAAACAGTGTGTCATTTGTGATAATTTTCAAAAAGTTTCTAGTTGATCTCTTCAGGCGCAATCATGGTTTCCTTGGCCAAATTCCATGTCAACTACCCCTGCAAAAAGTGCCAAAAAAATTTCATCATTTTAGCTAAAAATTCAAAGGGAAAAGTGAAATACAGAGTTGCATTAAATCAAAGAAAAGTGTCAAAACAAAACATTAGCAAAGTGGGTTTTGAAGAAGCAAAAATCAAACCCATGACTCCAAATGCCTTTATATAGAATTTCCACAAGAAACATAGTCATTTTGCATACCAAGGTAAAGAGAAACATTGCAAAGTGATTGTGAGAGAGCTAGCACGCATTTGGGCGAGTTTGGAGGAGTTTTCAAGGGCGCGATGCACAGGCAGAGGGGCACGGCGCACATAGAGAGCGCGGCGCACAGGGCACGACCCCATAGTGGTGAAACTACATGGGCACGGCGCACACATAGAGCACAGCGCACTGGTTTTGCTGCGCGGTGCACACCCGTAAAGGCCTAGTCTTGCTCCCAATTGCATCAAATCGCCTTTGAATCCCTTCCAATTGACAGGTAGGGTCGACATCTCGGTTGCTCATATATTTTTGTGAATATGATGGTGGTGTATGGCCATTTATAGTTGCAATAAAAACGTCTAAACCCTACCACTTGAAATCATCAAAGCCATTACTCTTAGGGTTGCAAATTTGTTGTGTTGATGCCAAGGTTCCGCCTCCCGTCTCATTTTTCCCCTTCTTTCCATTGTTCCCTTCCCCTATCTCATTTTTCCTTATTTTCCCTACCCTAAAAAATTTCTAAACCCCTATTCCCTATCCCCTCAACTCATTTGTCAATGTAAAACCCCAAAACCCTACCATATAAAATCCCCAAACCCTCCTACATGTCCCTAAACAAAATTTCCCCCCATAACCCTTAATCCCATCATATTATTCCCCTTCCTAACACTCCCTTTTTTCATTGTTCACCTTGGTGGCAGAGTTCATAACAACGCATAGTTTCATACATCATCAAAGGGCAGTCCAAGCACAGTCCATATACAGTAGTCATGGCATCTGAGCATTCATCGGCGTATGAGGTGGAAACCCAAAGTGATTCATCCTCAGAAGAACAGGCTCCTTGGAGACATCATAAAAGTGGAAAACATGTTAGGGATGAGCCAACCACCCTCACAGAATTGCAGGCCTGCCCTCTTGCTATGTCATGTTTCCAACATCTGTCATGTTTGGAGTTTTGTCAAAAGGTGGCTAGTGTTCGAGTTCATCATGAGTTGGCCCATCCTTTTGTGCTTCACCTACATGGAGATCACTCTATCTTGGTCGGTGTCACCTTCACATTGACACCTAAAACTATCTAATTAGCAACCGACATACCGAATGTTGGAGAACCATGGCACCAGAAACAGAAGGTTGAACGGTAGCATTATGAGCCTTACATTAAGGCTAGTTTCTTGAGGCAACTCCAAAGAGTCTTTCCATTCCAATATTTAAAAGATGAATATGCTCCACTGATGAAGTTAATCATGAAATATTTCAGCTGTGAGGGGAGGTTCTCTCGTTTGTATGCCTATCACAACAGGTTGCTCATGTACTTTACTAGGGTACGGATGATGAACATCCCATATTTCATTTGCAGGAACATAGAGAGGATGAACACCTTCATGCAGCACAAGACCCCTCAGCAGCAATTTAACAGTGTTTATCACTTTGCTCTTATTAAGATTTTGGTGGTTCATCAGTTGGGATTGCAGGGCATTACTTGGGATGATTTCATCTCCCGTGACCTCTTCAGCACTTCATAGGTATTATTAGAGGTTGAACATGAGATAGGTGGTCCTTCTCATCAGTATGAGCGCCATGAGACCACTACTATGCCAGTATTCATCACCTATCAGAGAGGCAGTAGACATTTGTTTGCAACTGCAAAGTGAGTGTTATCTCCACCCGAGGTGGAAGGGGCCTCGCTTCCGACATCAGAAACATAGGTATAGGAAAAGGGCAAGAGGCCCATGCATGACAAGGGGCCATCAGGTGAACAAGAGGCCAACTTCATCCTCATTCATGATGATGATACAGATGTGGAGAGTGCCAAGCTTAGGAGGACCATCCAGGAGCAGCAAACGGAGATCCAAGCCTTATCTCTTAATTTGGAGAGGGCTAAGTGGATTATCAGGTATTTGGAGTAGAGGAACAAATAGCTCGAAGACCAGCATGAGATCATGGAGCTGCAAAACATCCACAAGAATCGCCAAGCTGCCCAACATAGGAGGATTGATCTCACTCCATTAGAGCAAGAGATTAACAATGACCGAGAGTCTTGGCTCGAGTGTATCAACATCCACCTTGAGAGACTCTTAGAGAATGTCGACAAGACAAACCATATTGAGGCAGATTGTTTATCACTACAGCGCACGGAACATGAGTTCAAAGGCTCAGATAAGGAGTTTGAAGGCGAAATTGGGGAGAGCGACAAAGAGGAAAAAAGAGTAAGATCAGCTTCAAATATTGGCTGAAGCCTCTGTGGCCCAGCATATCACTTCATAGAGAACCTCCAGCCCAAATTTCAAAAAATTTGGGGCAATTTTGGTCACTTGACGAATTTTTGGGCACAAAACAGGGTTTTTCTCCCTGTGCGCCATGCCACTGGCGCGACGCTTATGATTGGGAGCTCCAAATCAAGAATGGTTTGCATTTTTGGATTCAGCATGAAAAATCATGACTTGTGGTGCATGGCCAAGAAGTTGGGCAAGTTTTGAGTCCCCAGGAGGTCAAAAACACCCAAAAAATGACCTCTCTACCCCTATTTTGACACACAGGAAGCAGTCTTGGGAGATTGAAGTTTTGGAGGGGCCAATGAGCACCAAGTTTAGAAATTCCACTTGCGTTGGAAAGTAGATAGGCAAGGCTTTCTAACAAGCACACTTGGCCACAATTTGGACTCCAGTAGGTACCTCAAAATCGCCTCCAAAGTGGCGCAACGCATATAGTTGTGGGCACGGCCCACAGGGACCCAAAGGCCAAAATCACTTTCGCTCCGCGACATTTTGATTCGCGACTTTCTCCAAGTGGGCCAGCTCATTTACACTATATTTTTCTCGGCAACTAAGGCAATGTTTAAAAAGTATTTTCACTAAAGGTGGGCTCCTATCCAAGTGGCAAAGGAAGGCGAGCAGTCACCCAAGCAATTTGTTATTTTTGTAACACTGCACCTGTCACTAATGGTTGGCTTTCCATTTCCATTTTGTAATGATTTGAAAAACTCCCCAACTGTGGGTTGTTCTATTTCCCAATGGCATAGTCTATTTATTGTATGAAAAACTATTTGCAAAAGGTGGGTTTTGTAAGTTTTGGGAGACTGTGGGAGAGAAACTCAGTTCTTCATTGTATATTTTGACAGAAAATTAATGAAAGGCAGCGGCTCTGGTTCATGAGATTCATGTGGTGTGAGTGTAGCAAATGTGTTCTCTTTATGTTTCATATGCATTTTGTTATGTTTCACAGTACATTCATATTAATTTCCAGTGAAATTTTCTAAGTAAGATAAGGTAGAATTCATATTTATTGCTCTGCCTGTGGGAAAGTTTCACATTATGTGTTCTTCTTCTGTTGAAAAGGATTCATGTGTTTATGCCCTTTTCACCCTCCTAAACAATCTTTCCATTCTGCATTATTTCAAATTTAATTGCTAGACTTTCCGCCTGTCTTGCCTCACGAAGTAATCTATGCCTTTTGTGTTAACGTTTCTGCTCATACTCTTCATTGGTCCCATATATCCCAAAAAGTCAATCATTTATAAAAATTTGCTTATTGTTTCCATATTTATTTACCTAGCCTAAAATCAATATTTCATAGCAAGTCACCTCCGACCATATTGTTTATTTATTCACTGAGCGTGACTCGGAGAGAGCCCTATCCTGTTCTGGTAGGGCTAGCTACTAGACTAAGCGTGGTTTGTGGTTACCCTAAAGTTTTCCTTCCTTTAGCCTAAGGCAGATTTAGGTGCTAACATGTAGATGGTACCTTCTGGGATCATGATATCTGGAAGATCACGAATAGCCTTGAGTTTGCATGATTTTCTTATTTCAGAAAAGCTTAGATTCCCTGGTCTTCTGTGCAATAACCAGTTCTCTTCTATTTTTCTTAGATAACATTGTTCTTGACCTCCTTCTAGTATATATAGATTGCTTGGAGTTCTTGTACCTTTGATTATGGTCTTTCTTGTGTCAAGCTCATGAACCACACATTTTTTTGATCAAAACGCAACCTCATTTCCTTGATCACACATTTTACTAACACTCAATAAGTTATGCTTTAATCCATGAACATACATAAAATTTTGATCTTTAACCTTTTCTTTTAGATAAATAGAACCTTTACCCTTAATGATAGCTGGTGTGTCATTTCCAAAAGAGACATTCTTTTCCTTTTCTAAAGCATTGTATGAAATGAGTTTATCTTTATCACCTATCAAGTGTTTTGAGCATCCTCTATCAATGTACCACTTATTTTCTTGTCCTTCTACAAACAAAGCTATGCTACATCTTTCTGACCGTAATTCCTTCTTTTTCCATACTTTGGAGTTTGATGATGTTTGCTCATTTTGATATGTTGGTTACAATTTGCTCCTCCATTCAGATTCTTCATGACCAAAGTTATTGCAAAATGAACATTCAGTTTCATCTTCAAGAGGTGAAACGTTATTATAAGAGCTCTTCTTGATTCCTTTCAGGCTCCTTTGTTTTCTTGCTTCTCTAGTCATGGTAGTTTTGTAAGAAACACATTGAGAAACCTTATGACCAAAGTTATGGCATGAAAAGCATTGTCCATTAAAGAAGAAATTTCTGTGATCATAAAATCTTTTGGTATTGTTGACCTTTTTTTTAGTGCTTCCATTGATGTTCACCCATAGAGTAAAATGAGCATGATTTACCTATGTAGTACCTTTAGTCTTTTGCCGAGGATTGATGCATTGTTGACTCATTTTTGATGCATTAATATAGCTTGTGGTGATGGCTGAAGACTTTTCCGGTTGGGATGTTTCTCTAGTGTATCCAAGACTAGTATTTATAAGAGGAGAACACTAAACCTTTATGATTTAATCTAAGGTTTATGATCCTTTAGCAAATCAAAGATTCATAGATTTTGTCTTCTCAAGTTCCTTTCTTAGACTCACTACTTCACACTCTAATTTGTCATTGTGGTTTTCCCTTTTCGTGACTTGATGTGTCAAAGTGTCTATGACTATATTCTTTTCTTCCAAGAATATTTTGAGTTATGTGATTTCTTAAAGAAAATATTCTTCTTCTAAGGCATCCATAAACTTATAATTTTCATAAGCCATGAGTAGTTTAATATCTTGATCAAATTCACCTTCATCACTATTAGACAACCCATCACTATCTTCATGAGTATAATAACTTATTCTTTTAACAAATTGTTTGCTATTACCTTTTGTAGAATCCTTTCCTTTGTCATGGTTATCTTTATGAGGACATTTAGAATCATAATGACCAACTCTACCACAAGCAAAACATTTGAAGGGAAGCTTACCTATGAATATTCCGGAACCTAGTTAAAGTTTCTTCACAAATTTTACCTCATCATATTCTGATATATATCTTGATTCATTGATATATTCCTTTTCTTTCCCCTTTGCAGAGGCTTTGAAAGTGACTTCTCTAATTTTTGATGGACCTCCTTTCCTTATTTCAAAGGCAGTTAAAATTCCATGAATTTGAACAATAGTAACAGATTGTAGATCGTGATTCTCTTCAATGGCAGATAATTTTGACTCAAATTTGGAAGATAGAGATATTAAAATTTTCTCTACTATAATTTCCTCTATTTCTTCACCCAGATTCTTCATACAATTTACAATTTCATCTACTCGTAAAATGTAACTAGAAATACATTCATCACTATGAATATTGGGAGTTTCATATTAAATTCTGAGAGTTTGGATTTTAGCACGTTTTACCTAGGAGTCTCCTTCGTAGCTCTGAATGATTTTGTCTCATATTGCTTTGGTTGTGTTGAACTGCATGACTGTGATGAATTATGATTTTGATAGACTCCCCAATAATGCATTGACGACTTTGGCATTGGTTTCATATGATTTATTTTCTGTTGGATCTGTGGGGACTACTGCTGGATATTGTTATCCTCCTTCCACATTTCCAAAGCATCAGCTCCAAGTGAATGAAGATAGGCTCTGGTTCTTATCTTCGATTATGCTAAGTTATTTCCATTGAAGATCGATGGTCTGATAGATGTTATTCCATCTTTATTTCTCATCTTGAGATATATTCCTTCAAGTGATCAAGCTTCTTCTGAAGGACCTTCTCTGATACCAATTGTTGGCAAAAGTACTGAGAGGGGGGCTGAATTGGTATTTTAAACATTCACAATAATAATTTTCCTTTCCAAACTATAAACACAATTTTAAAGAAACCAAACACCGTATGTCCACAACTATAATGAATGAAACTAGTGTATATATAATGAAATTGTAAAACAACTAATCCATTGTTTGTTGAACTTAAATCAGAGTGTGATGCATTTACTAAGCAGTAAACATATGTAGTAAGAATAGAATAAATCAACACACATTAGCAGCACACATGAAGACCAAGATTTTTTAGGTGGAAACCCAATGTGGGAAAAAACCACATCTATTGTAGTCTCAGTCTTCAATCTTCTTATTATTAAAAGTGTTTGCAAGTTTTGCACTGGTGCAGACTCTTTCTAGTATGCAAACATCTACTTGTTGAAGGCTATAACCTTCACTCGTTTTCCAAGTCCTATGGGAAGGGAGCTCCAACCCCTAGCTCTTGTACTGTCTGATATGATTACCAGTACATAGGCACCAACCTATCGAAGGCTACCACCTTCACTTATTCTCAAGGGACCATGTTTCATAAATTTTTAGACTAGATACCCCTGGTACACATCAACAAAATATGTAGGCCACGTTTCATCAAATTTTCAAATTGGTCCCATCAGTAACATTGAAGCTCAAAATCAATCACCACTACAATAAAACCATCCAACACAACTGCGTCAATGAATAAGTGAAACCCATCAACTCTAAAGAAAAACACAATCAATCAATCTGAACAGTCTAATCACTATCACCAGAACATAGAGTTGAACCTAGAACACTGCATCAACAACTAAATCCAACTACAACCTCAAAAATCATATGTCATAATGTATAGGCTACTTCAATGAGGACAACCTGTGTGTATACACTACTATCTGTAACCCAACCTGCATATACCTCTAAATATACTGAATCATAAAACTTCTAAACCAAAAATTGTACTAACCAAAGACATTTTGAATATCTACTATCATATTACAGAGTTCTAAATAGATAGCAGTAGAGATCACCCTTCTTACTCAATTAATCAGTTAGCCAGAATCAATCTCCTTATATAATCATTTTAACTTCAGATCTAATGAAGACATCATTGACAAATAGCAGTAAAGCAACAACACTGATTAGATAGATCAGTCATTTTTGAACAACAAGCCCTTCCTCCACATACGTTATTTGGAAGTGCCAAACTTGCGTGTATACACGCCTTCACTGAGGCAAACCTGCGTATAGATTTGCTAATAATGACTTATAACTTTGGAGATTTCAAAACTTCAAATATACCCAGATCATAGCATTTAAAGGATAAAACATGCATTATCACTCAGATATAGCCTATCCATTATGAAATCATACAATGATAAGTCATTTCAGGTCCCATCATCCTGATCCAACATTGTATCCAAGGGTGCACAAGATGTTTCAGATCTATATCATAACCATAACCCTTACAACACAAAATATACTTCAGATACAAGTATTCATGAAAATCCTTCACTTTCACACTTAGCACTTTGATCTTCTCCTCCTTATATACTTAGAGCCTTTGTCAATACCATGCACCAAAACAATACTTAGAACCTATGGTATTCTTAGATGGGATCAAGTAACCATTATTCTGCTCAATATTATGGGCTAATACCATGGTATGGACCCTTTGTATTCTTAAACCTTAATTTTCCATCCCATACACACTTTTCTTTCTGTGAAACTATGTGCATGCGTATACATGCCTTTTATTTTGTGTACCCATGTGTATACGTGACTTGGACTAGGTTAAACAATGTATACAACTTAAAACATTCTCTTTCCTCAATTTCTTGATTTTGATCTTGTAATTATTTGTCCCATCATCCTGTGCTTTTGCAACATTACTTTGTTACCTCTGAATTGACCTGTTACAATGTGAGTTGCCATCATACACCACTTTATCATTTCTGAACTAACCTGAGGATACATCTGGTTGTCATATATGTGGGTTACCTTCAAGGACAACACATCTACCATAATGCTAATAGTTCCAACAATTCATTTTCATTAATAGGTAATTTATATGACTATCATTTGTCGATTATGCTATTGTTAGTGTTTTACAAGATTAAATTATCAGAGTTTTAATGCTACAGGCTTCTCTTTAGGTATATCTAGATTTATTTGGCCACTACCCTTCTCAGCTTGGCCTTTTAGTCTTCAAGAACTTGTGTTCTCATTTCTTTTGGTTCTTTTCGAGAATGGCTCACCTAAGTTCAAGTAGATTTTTAATATTACAATTGTTCTCCTTTGGTTTTCTTATGAATTAGTTGTCTTTCATGGCTATGGTTTTCTATAATTCTAATCCTTCCAAGGCATACAATTATATTTATCCTTATCCTTCCATTACCAATATTAGGTTTTTTTAGTTATAAACCCTAACCCTTTAGGGTATATATTTGCATTATTTTCATTTTAATTGTTTCAGTCCCAAACAAAGGCCTCGGCCATCCATATATAAATATGTGAATGAATGCTACTTCATTGTTTATTGTGTGATTTTATGAGACCCAATTACACCAAAGTAAGGTTTTTAACCCTATGAATGTACTCAAGTATATAGTTGCACATTCGCTAACCTCTACTTCTAGTTTAGGAATATTATAGGCTTATAAACCCTAATCATCCTTCAATGAATTTTTATCATATTTTCTTTTCCTTCTATTTTTTGGGTTTAGCCAGAACTATAACTTTTCCCTAACATCTAATATAATTTTTTTTTATATTTTACAGGGTTATCTTAGATGCACTGTTAGAGGAAATTCACTCTAGGTTATTACCATTTTGGTTACTAAACTTACATCTTGAAATATTATTATAATTGACTTATACTTTGATATGGACATGAGATTTGTATTTCACTATTCATTCGTAGGTAATAATTCTATCAGATTTAATTTTAAAAGTTTTTCCTTCGATGCAATAACCTAGAACTTTCCTATTGCTAAAAAAGTAACAAGAAAACCATGATTTAAATTTCCCTTGAATTAAATTAGGAGAAAAATTGTAATTCCATATCACAAGACAACTTGTACAAGTTAACTAAGTTAATTTGACTTAGTTGGCTCAGTTAATTTGAGTTTAGGGTCTAACTAGAGTCATGTAGAGTGTCTCATACTTTATAGGAGCCTTGGTTGCATTTATTTCGAGTTGTAATTAATTAATTCAGTTTAACTAAGTTAAAGTCAGTTAAACTAGCACCAACTGATGGAGGAACTAGTAGGAGGTTATACAGTGGGATGTTGCTTCATGTGTTCAACCAGTTAACTGATGATTCACTCATAAATAATTCATGCATGTCAGATCTGAGAGTTACCTAGTTGAGATTGGATTTTAAGGGAAGTGTACTATCATTTTTATAATTATATGAATTGTATAGGTTGTGCACGCAGTGAGAGGAAGGTCTATGAGGATTGAAAAATTCCAATTGAGGAATTTCCATAATTAATCAGGGCTAATTACCAAGGAAACAACAAATGGAAATATGATCTTGGCAGGAAACATAATTGACTAAGTATTGGCCAGAGTCAACTTGTGAGGTAGTGAGAAAGATAGAGATAGTGCAGAGGTTGCTCAGGGTTTGAGAAAAGCATTGCAATATTGTCATATTTTATAACTAATGAAATATACACATAGAAAGGGTTTTTAGTTGTGGCATTCCCCAAGAAATCATTGTGTAATGTGTTGATTGAATTATTTCTCTTGTATGCTTCGTGATTTCTTTATCTATTAATTGTTTTTGCTAATGAGTAAAGTAGATTCAAGCATTTTCTTTTAGAAAATCACATAATCAATTTTAATATGCAAGGAACTTATACATGATATCGGAGATGAAATAACAATAAAAGAGAAGAATATGGGTTTGTATTTGCAGGAAGAATGAGTTTTGCAGATCTATTCTCTAGAGTTAGTAGCAGGATCATGATGGTGTTCTATAGTCTGAGGCTCGAGTATACTCTTAAGCGTAGCTCAAACTACATTGCTTGCACGGATGGCATGGAAGCATTCACTTAAGGTAATATATTGAAGGAATACATTGATAGAAATGTTCTGAAAACAACAGCTATGGATGCATAGAATTTGGTAGAGTAGAAGAAGAATGTATCCAAGGTAAGAAGGATCTTATTGGAAGGAGTTGGAGGTCATATTGTCTCAAACCTCCATAGGGAGGAGAATCCATACAAAATGTGGAAGGCCTTGAAAGACTTGTTTCAGAACAATAGTGACCATAGGAAGTTGGCATTTAAGGACAAGCTTCAGAAAATCAAGATGGAGAAGGGTGACACAATACCAGAGTACTTGAGAAAGTTCACCCAATGTCAGGATGAACTTGGGAGTTTTGGTGTTATAGTTGTTGAAGATTATATGGTTAGCCTAACACTTTTAGGCCTTCTGAGGAGCTGACGCAGCTACCAAGATTCAATAAATGGGAGGGAGAAGATAACAGAGTGAGAACATTTGTGGTATGACTTGGTGCAAGAGGAGATAAGGCGAAACAATAGATATGGGACCTCTTCCAAAGAAGTGGAAGAGGACTTTTCATTAGTCAACAAAGGAAATAAAGCCAAGGGAAAGATGTCCCTAGGTGAGGAGGGAAGGATGAAAGACTTTTCCAACATTAAATGTTTTCACTGTCATGAGCTGGGACACTATGCCACATAGTGTCTTCACATGAAGGCCAATAAGAAGTCGTCGACAGGAGTAGCAAGTGAAGATATTGCTTCACAACTTGAGTTGGATTTCACCCTCATTGCATGCATGGTGACATTGGTGATGGGTAGTGTGTGTTATCTGGATAGTGGAGCCACATTCCATATGACCGACAATAAAGAATTTTTCAGTGACTTGGAGGATAAGGATCTACAGATACACATTGAGATGGGAGATGATGGAAGGTATAGCCCGACCGAAATTGGTACTATTATTTTTCGAAGGGAGTCTAGTTCTCTTCTCACATTAAAATATATCATGTATGTTTCGGGTCTAAAGAAGAATTTAGTTTTAGTTACTATGTTGGAAGGTCATGGCTACGATGTGACATTTAGAAAATGAAATGATTTCATTCATCACATAGCCATCAAATAAGTGGAGCAGATCGATGTGCAAGTCAAGAACTTATATGCACTTGAGGTTGAAGATGCATGTAAAGCCTTGAGGAGAAATTCAAATATTAGAGATAGTGGTTGAGAGGGAGCATAATTTACCTCTCAAAATGGAGCCTCAGAGGCGGGGTCAAGAAGTTGTGGAGAAACCACAATTGGAGAAGCAGAGGGGATACAGAGTGGAAACATCCACTCAAGAAGAGACCTCCAGTAGGGGGAAATTTCGAGCTAAGTGGGCAAAGGGAGCACATGTATCCATATGTCGAGGTGTGAGGTGGGGTGATGTGAAATTGTTCCAGGAGTGCAGAAATTTGGACAGGGTCCATTAAGGTGTGTTTGTCTCATGGATCATTACCCTTTATATAGGGTCCCATAGTATTTAGTAGCAGGAGGATCAATGTGAGTCAGATACTTAGTTGTCATGCGAGGAGGTAAATCCACAAATGAAATTTTTCATTGCATTAGTCATATCATGAATTTATACATGAGTGGAGAGACTCTAGGGAGTCCTATTCCAAGGTCTTTTGGTTTGCTAAAAAGAATAACTGAAAATATTTACAATATTTACAATAATGCTTTCGGATTAGCTGTCAACATCCCCCCCTTAATCTGAAGGTATGTCGGTGAGTCCAAGCATCTTTTTGAATCTTTAAAACTCTTCTATTCTAAGTGCTTTGGTGAACATGTCTACAATCTACTCATTTGTGGAACAATGGTGTAGGTGGATTGTCTTGTCCTCAACATGATGTCAAATCAGATGGTATTTTGTATTGATGTGCTTCATTCAATCGTGGAACTTTTGGTTCTTGGGCAACTTTATTGTAGAAGTGTTGTCAATCAAAAGAGGAGTAGAATTCACTTGTTTCTCCTGGAAATCTTCCAGAATTTTCCCGAGCCACATAATTTTCTTTGTTGCTTCACTTACTACCACATACTTTTTCTTAGTTGTGGAATCTACTGGAACTAATTGTTTGTGTGACCTCTAGGAGACAGATCCTAATCCAACACTCATAACATAACCTAAAGTAGATATCCTATTTTCTTTATCTCCATCAAGGTCCGAATCAGAGTGTCCAATCAAGCTAGAGATTCCCACCAATGTATACTTAAGTCCAAAGTCTTGAGTTCCCTTCAAGTACTTTAGAACTCTTTTTGCAGCATACCAATGACCCTCACAAGGCTTTTGCATAAACCTAGAGAGGATTCCAACAACAAATGAAATCTTTTGTTTGAAAGTAGTTAGATAGTTGAGACTTACTACAAGTTGTCTATACTTTGTTGTATCCTCAAATTCTTTTCCTTCAATGGATGTGAGTTTTAAGTTTTGTTCCACTTGAATATTCAAAGGATTGCACTCAGCCATGATAAACGTGTTCAACAAATATCCAATGTACTTCTTCCGAGAGAGGAATATAAACTTCATATGTTGAGTTACTTCAATACCAAGATAGTAGTAAACATAGACCAAATATGTCATTTCAAAACCTTTCCTCAATTCCTTCTTTATGGATGCAATGTAGTTCTCATTTTTCCCTATCATTATAAGATCATCAACATACACCAGAAGATATAGAACTGTTTTGTCAACTTTCTTCACAAACAATGTTGCATCATCAAGATCATAATGTTTGAAGATGAGTTTTAGAAGATGCTCAATTAACTTCTTGTACGAGGCTCGCTATGATTGTTTGAGGCCATACAAGGATTTTACAAGCTTGCATACTTTGTGTTCCTAACTCTTCACAAAAATTCCTTTTGGTTGGGATGTAAAAACATTCTCTTTCAGATCTCCATTCAAGAACGCAATTTTTACATCCATTTCATGGACTTTCCAACCGTTCTGAGCCACCAAGGAAAAGAGTGTCTTGATGGTAGCCTATTTTGCTGTGGGGGAAAATTCTCCTCATAGTTGACCCCTTCCTTCTGTGCAAAACATTTTTCTGCAAGCCTGGCTTCATGCTTGTCAAGTGATCCATCTGTTTTATAATTGTTTTTGAAGACCCACTTGCATCCAATTGGTTTGGTTCCCAATGGAGGATCAACGAGCTTCCAAGTGCCATTCTTCATTAAAGCATCATATTCTTAGAGAAGTTGAATTCGGATATACCAAATTTTTCATCTTTAATTTGTCGATGTTTCAAGTCTAGACCAAGACTCATTATCAAGACTAATTTACAAAGAAGAGGAGTGGGAGCCATAAATATGTTTAGGTGAGGTTTTCAAGTTGGGAAGCCAACGATTCTAAATGATTTTAATTTTAATTTTTTATTATTATTATTTTTATTTTTAATATTTATTATTATGGTTAATACTTTTACTCCTAATATTTAATTGTTTTTAATTATTAAACTTGCTTTGAATTTCTCCTTCTTAGTTTTTAATTATAATGATTTTCTAATTTTTATTCTAATTAAACCTAATTCTTCATGTTTATAAATTAATTTTGTTATTTTTGAATTATTGCTTAATTTAATGTTATTATTTTGCTTATTCAACTAATGTAATAGGTATATTTACTTTACTCTAAATTTGTATTAATCATTAAGTTATTTATATTTGTCTATGTTTTAAAGGTTAGTAAATTGTTTTTAAATACTTTGATTATTAATTAGTTTAAGTTTATGTAATTAGTTTGTTTCTAGGTTTTCTTTAAAATGATTATGTTTATTATGTTTATTATTTTATTTTATTTAGTATAAGTTTTATTTTCGAATTATATATATATATATATATAAGATTTAATAGTTTAATTTTGTAAGGGATTAAATATAATAGATTAATTTAGTAGTTAATATTGTATCTCAACTAATGTAGTAGGTTTATTTATTTTTGTGATTTTTCAATAAGTTTTTATTACTATGTTTTTAAGGGAGTGTCTAGGTTTACCTTGAAATTCTTATGTTTTTTTAGTCTTTTATTTTATTTTATTTATTTTGTTTTACAACAATTTTATTTTATTTAATTAATTTTGATAGTTTAATTTGTAGAAGTTTAATGTAATATTAATAATTGGATTCTAACCACTTATGTGTCTATGTTTCTATTATTGTTAAAGTGTTCTAAATTGAATTTTACCTAAGTTTAATATGATGTCTACTTACTATCTTGAAAAATGAATTTATTCTTAACAATGCTTATTGGTATTTTCATGGTCAGGAGAGGATTTGGTTTGACCTATAGAGGGTCTAATGAAAGGTAGAAAGAAAGGGAAGTGTGTTAGGTTACAGAAGGGAGAGGAGGGGTGAGTATGATAAGGTGTTAGTTGTGAGGGGTAGGGGAATGGAGAGTGGGAGAGATGAAAACGTAAAGGTGATAAGTAGGGCAGAGCTATTTTAATTAATGGGGTTGAGAAGTGAGGTCCAATTCCTGCTAATTTCTAAGCCTCCATCCCTATTGAGGTTATGTGGGTGTTTTATGATCTCAAGTGCCTCACGAAATTTATGTTTAAAATGGTGCTTTTCATTTGCAATGAATTTTGTGTCCTCAAGGAAAATATGGTGGTTCATATTGCTTGCATGCTCAGCTAAAGCTGAAGTACGGGTTATCTCATTACGGATATCTGTACCATGCTCTTTGAGTCTGATCTTGACTGATTTGCTTGTTTCCCCAATATTGTTTTCTCCACAAGAAAAATTTATAATATAAACACATTTCTGCTGGAGTTGCTCTTGGTTGTCCTTGACTGATTTCATTCTTTGTTTGATAGTTGTTAGGGGTTTGAATGAAGTTTTGATATCTTTCTTTCTGAGAACTTTAGCTAGCTTGTCCATGACAACCTGAATATATGGAAGGTAGGCATTAGTAGTTGGGGGGTTATTTGATTTTTCTTTTTTGTTGCCGGATTTGGCTTTCTAAATGGCTTTGAAGATGTCTTTATTATTCTATCCTAGGTTAGCAAATGTTCTCCTTAAGTAGGTAATCTCCTCCTCAGTGTGGATCTCATCTGATATTCTACAAGGTCTAGTGAGTCTTGGTCTAGACTCGAAATGTTGACAAATTAAAGATGAAGACTATGGTATACCTGAATTCAGCTTCTCAAAAACCACACCACAGAAATCTACAAACCATTATCATATTCTTTCTACATCACTTCTTTCCATTCATCAAGAGAAGTGGATTCTTTGAAGGAATTTCGTTTGAAATCTGTAGACAAATTTAGTTTACAATCATAAGAAACATCCAAATGAACTGGTGAATCAGGATTATCGACATCACCTCCATTCTGTCTAGTTGAGCTTCTTGTCCCTGTCTTTCCAACCTCATTAGGATGAACACTTTTGAGTGTCTCTGTCAGCAATTTTTGGAGGACCCTTCTGAGATGGCCTAGGCTTCTTAGTTGACTGAGATGGGGCTAAATCAACATTTAGTCTCCCAATTTTGTCAATCACATCACTCAAAGTGTCATCAGTGGTTGGAGATTCAAGCGGGGGGTAGAGTGCTTCAGAAGAAGATTCCATATATTAATCTAGTATAGGAATCCCTCTTTCAAGATTTGGAATCTCATTATCAAACTCTTGAAAATATTTTGCATGTTTGAATCTATCCAAGCGATCAAGTTGTTGTTCAACAACATTGTCAACCTTGGAAGATTGAAGAAATATCACATTTGTAGATATTATAAAATTCTTATTCACTTCATCATAGAGACAACATTATTTGCAGGTATTTGAGTTCCCCGAGAAGATACACTTGCGACTCCTTGCACCAAGTATGTTTCTTTGTTCCTTAGGTATCAAGGCATAACAAGTGGAACCAAAATATCTGAGATGCCTCACTGAAGGAATGTGGCCATACCACATTTCATAAGGAGTCTTATTTTTAATAACATTAAATGGACACCTATTCTTTATATACACAACACATAGAACTACATCAGCCCAAAACATCAGTTTAACGTTCTTGAAAAATATCATGGAACGTACCATATTTAAGATTGTCTTATTCATTCTCTCAGCTACTCCATTCTATTAGGGATTATAAGGCACAATTGTTTGATGTTTGATCCGATGCCGATGAAGATAGTTTTCAAATTCATTTGAAGTGTATTATTTTCTATTATTAGTGCGAATAGAGCCAATATGAGATTGTGCATCATTTCAATCCATGAATGAAAGTTCTTGAATATTTCAAAAGATTCAGATTTTCTCTTCAATAAATAAACCAACACATTCTAGTGTAGTCATCAACAAATATCATCATATATTTATTACCATTTGGAGAAGGAACATACATTGGGCCACATAAATTAGAATGAATGAGTTCAAGTTTTCTATGTGCTCTAGAATGAGAATTATGAAAAGATTGTTTGTTGTGATTTCCTAAGATACAAGCATCACATTGCTTGATTTTCCTAGGAATAGTAGGCAAACCAATAACACCATTCTTCTTTAAAAAACAAATGTTTTCATAGTTCATGTGTCGAAATATAGCGTGCCATAAAAAGACTTGACAGGAACGTACCTTCATCATAATGAGAACTGTATGAGATTTTTTGTGTATGAGAAAAGGTTCCTTGCAACATAAAATGTATTTATTCTTCTATCCCCATCATAAAAAGTGAGTGATCTAATGATTTTATGACCTCAACCTTGCCATTAAATATATGAATGGAGTGTCCTTGCTGGCTGGACCAAATATCGAAAGTTTCTCCTCAGCTCCACGAGGTATAAAACATCATGTAGAAGAAAGTTTTAAAGACCAGGTAGTTTAATCCTGATGGTGCCAAGCCCTGATGACTTGAGTTTTGACTTCTCTACAAAGTATACTACTCTATCAACATTTTCAGTGAATTATTCAAAGAAATATCTCCTTAAATTCATGTGGCAAGTTTCTCATGAATCAAGTGGAGCATTCAATAAGTATTCAGTTACTCCAACGTTGCAATGTGCCACCATATAATGACTAGACTCGGGTGCTTTACCTTTCCCTTCTGTTAGCTCTCAAATCTACCTTAGGCTGAAATAAGGTAAAACTCAAGGGTACATCAAACCAAGCTCAGCCTCGTAACTAGCCCTACGAGGACAGGAGACGGCTCTCTCTTGGTCAATCTCGGCAAAAGGTAATCAATGAGGCTCGAGATGACTAAATTGGTAATTAATTTTAGGCTAGGTATGAAGTACAAGGAGTTTGAAATTGATCTTTTGGAGTTTTGTTGAATCTAAGGGAAAGGCAATTTTGGGTGCGGGGATGAGACACAGTTTTTGCAGAGGTCTACTTGGGGCACGGTAGGAGATTGTATTGATGCTTTTAAAGAGAATGAATGGCTAGATCTGACTGGTGAGAAGTTAAGGAGAGCAAGAAGATTTCAAGGATTCTCCATAGACAGATGAAAACATGGAAAATCAAACAAACTTAAAGGTAGAGCATAACAAATTTATGGATTCTACCTTAACACTTCATTTGTTCAATTGCAAAAGATGAGAGAAGGAAAATGATACACATAAACAACTTACAAATACTGAAAGAAGCACACCATCAACACATAAAGCCACATGAATCCCAAACAGTGTTGCAAAACCCTGGTCTTTCCTTTGCCAAAATGCGGAAATGAATGTACAATAGAGTGTCAAGGTTTTCCCAAGAGTCCAAACCTGAAAATGACTTAGAAAATACATAATATAGGAAAGACAACCCATTCCCTTGCCTCTAGGGGTCGATCTCATCATCCTAGGAGCTGTTTCAACCAACTCTAAACAAAGCACTACAATCTAGGCAGTCTAAACAACTTGCCTCTATAAGGTAGGAAACCAATTCATTCATTAAATTTTCACTCTTTGGTGAATGAATCTTCTAGAACAAGTAACTAAGTGTCAAAATTACATCATGTTTAATCAATTACATCAAGAGAAGTAAAAAATCACATCACAAATCAAAACTAGTCAAACTGGCTGAATTTCTGAGCTGAAAGATGAAAAATTGGCCAAAAATACCTATGCGCCACGCGCTTGAGCTCTATGCACCGCGCACCTTTCGGCCTATTTTTGGGGCACTTCCTGACATCCAAATCAAGCTCACAATAGCTGGTTGGAAAGCCCTAGATGTCGGCTATCCAGCCCAAGTGGAATTTCTCAATTTGGAGCTCATTTTCCCCCTGAAAATGTCATTCTCCCGGAAGTACTTCCTGCTGGTGAAAAAGGTGGCAGAAAGGTGATTTTCATGGTGTTTTCGGGCCTTTTGATCACCCAGAACTTGATGAAATGCTTTGGAAATAGCTGAGCATGCATAACTTACCATGAAAAACCCAAAATTATAAATTTTTCCTCCATCAAGTGTCCCAATCATAAGCGCGCGCGTCGACGCGCTACATGTTGAGCCAAAAAACCTGTTTTTAGGACAAAATTTTTCAAAATGACAAAAATTTCTCCGAATTTGCTCAAATTCAGAGTGAAGACCCTCCATCATGTATTGTGCCCCACCAATGTAGCCTCGGCCAAAATTTGGAGTGGATCATGCTTTTTCCGCTGTTTTAGTGCTTTGCTCAACCGCCTCTTTAGAATCTTCATTTTTGCTTTGCAGACATGCATACGAGCCCAATAATGATTTTTCATATGACGAAGCATGTCTTTGTCCCTATTGGCCTTTGCCAACAATTTCTCGAGATGACTGTTAACACAGATGAGCATGGACTCTCGATCAATCGGTGTCATATCACCGGGTCTCTTTCGGGCCAATTCTCGATCCTCACGGATTTGCCGCAGCTCATAAAGTGTATGCTCATCCTCTAGTTGTTTGTTACGCTGCTCCAGGTAGTTTATCACCCACTTAGCCATCTGAAATTTCTTTTGCAGCGAGTCATTCTCAGCCTTTTGCTCTCGGATGATCTCCTTTAGCTCCGAGTTAGGAGAGCTCGCATCAACATCAATGATAGTGAAATCCGTGTCCCGACCTCCTGAAGGTCCCTCATCATGCATAGGCCTCTTTCCCCTATCTTGGATCTGTACATGTGCTAAAGAAGAAGGCAAGAGCCCTTCCACATCATGTGGAGATAATACTCGCACTACTGATGGAGTTAACGAGACCCCTTCCACCTCGGATGAAGATAGTACTCGTCGTGTAGATGCAAATAAGGCCTTCTGGCCTCGCTGGTATGTCACATACAATGGAGCACTTATATGCTCGGTCCCAAGAATGTTAGGCTGGTGTGAAGGCTCTCCCTCATCATGAACTATCTCGGGAAGCGGCTGTGGCGCTGTGAAGAAGTCACTGGAGATGAAATCCTCCCAAGTAATGCCCTGCTCTGTCAACTGATGTATCACTATGATCTTGATTAGCGCGTGATGATATATACTTCTATGCTGCTGTGCTGGGGTCTTCCTTTGTACTAAAGCTACCGTCCTCTCTATGTTGCGACACATGACATACGGAATTTTCATCATACGTACCCTCGTGAATTGCATCAACAAACGGACATGGTACGCATAGAGATGTGAGAATCTGCCCTCGCAACTAAAATACCGAATGATGAGTTTCATCAATGGTGCAAACTCATCCCTCAGGAATCTGAAAGGAAAACCTGTGCTCAGGTGTCTCATATACCCAAGTTTGATGTATGGCTCATAGTAGAATTTGTCTAACTGCTGGCGTTTGTTCTATTCCTCTCCTACATTTGGTATCCCGGTGGCCTGAGAAATAGTCTCTGGCGACAAAGTGAAATTTACTCCGATGAGGTTTACACGGCCATCATGTAAATGTAGAACAAATAAACGAACTAGTTCACGATGATGCTGGGTTTGTGAGATGATCTCACAGTATTGGAAACATGATTGACGCTGAAAACAATCCATTGCAAGTGGGCAAGCCTGCAATTGAGCCAAAGAAGTAGGCTCCTCCCTGACATGCTGACCACCTTTGCCACTTTTCTGAAACCTACGTGGCACATTACCCTTAATTGTAGCATCACTGTCATACTCCTTCTCATAAACTGAATCCGTCTCTGACATGACTTTGAAAACAACATGTCTGCAATATGTATGCTGATATATAAACTGCTCTAACAATGCTGTGACCAAGGGGAAAAAACAAATGTGGAAGGGACTATTAGGAAAGGGAAAATATCAAGGAATTAGGGAAATGTAATTGGGTAAGGAAGGGAAAATGTAAACATCCTTTTGGGATATTAAATAGGATTAAGGTGTTTCTTATAGAGGTGTGGAATTAGGATTTTAGGGATTGTAGTGTAGGATTAATGAGGGAATTAATGGGGAAGTATGATGGGTGAATTTGGGAATGAGGAACAAAGGGAAATGGGGAAAAATACAACCTTGGTAACGCACTGTTTTCAAACCCTACAACACTTTTTTATATTGACAAAGGGAGGGCTTTCAAAATCTGATCTCCACGGAAATCATTCGCGAACCCATCATATTCACCATTAAAAACAAAGCAAAGTCAATGGAGGCGAGCCTACCTGACAAGTTTATGTGAAGAGGAGGCGATTTGATGAGTTTTCGAACTAGTTTCGGGCTCCAAACTGTAAGCGCCGCGCGCCTTGCCCAGTGCGCCGCGCGCTCCTTATGTGTCGCGCGCTTGTAAATTAACACTGGCGATTTGAGCCTAGTGTGCCGCGCGCAGCCAATGTGTCGCACGCCTTAACCAGTGCGTCGCGCGCCTGAAAGTTGAACCGATCTCCACTCAAACTCACAAATTCAACTTGGAATTATTATCTCCACTCTTGGCATGTACAATGATTTGAAAATTCATTGAAATATCTTTTTAAAGACTCCAATTTGATCTTTGCTTGGTCCATAACCCACTTTGTAATGTTTTGTCTTTGACACTTTTTCAGGATTAATAGACTTCTGAATTTTTGGTTTCCTCCTTTAATTTGGTTGAAATAATGATTTTCTTTGACAATTTTTTGCAGGGATAGCTGTGATATAATCTTGCAAAGGAGACCAAGGTTGCGCCTAGACAATTCAAGAATTGAAATTTTTGAAAATTTATTACAAAATGAAATGTCGACTTATCTTCAAAACAGAGTTTTGAAGAGAAGTCCTAATCTATCCGTATAATGATAAAAATCTTTTAGATAACCACCTATCGAGGGCCTCCCTCTGGCTTGCTGGCTTTATTAGACTTTGCAAAACCAAATTAACTTAACCCTAGACCTAATGACCAAGAACACTTGTCATGATCTAGAAATTGAAACAGGGCTGTAAATGAGCTTTCAAGACTTGATTTTTATGAATAGACCTGAACCAGCAATGCCAAGCACGAGGGGAATGAGTGACACAAACCATTCCGTCAGATTTATGGCATGCCTAACGAAATGCAACTGATCGAAACTGATGGGACACCTAAACATGAAATGCAAAAAAGAGTTTTGATCTCTAACGGAGGGATAACTAGACCGACTCTAACATTGGCTCCAATGGGGATGGTAGCTCCGTGGAGATGCCAAGAACAACAGATCTCTGTAAGAGCTAGACAGTGCCTTCATCCATTGGGCTATGGAGTCATTGTTCCAACACAAAATTTTGACAATTTGACTAAAAACCGAAGACCACTTTGACCAAAACTGACTCGAAACTAAAAGGACTGATACAACTGACTTGACAAACTTCAAACCAACTAACCTCCATTTTCAGAATTATAGCCTTCATTGCGGGCCCCAGACTGAAGATGAGAAGTTACACATGTGCAATAAAACAAAAGTAAAACGATATGTACAATGATGATGAAATGAGCAGAAAATACTCAGAAGTGGTATCGCTTTAGCAGTCGACCATTAATCGGCCCTCCAGGACACTCATCTCCATTCATTTCTTTGAGAAGAAAAGTGTTTTGGCCACGATACGCTGCAATCTTGTAAGGACCCTTCCATAAGTTTTCAAATTTGTCGTGCTTTCCTTTGTCTTCATGTCGGACATCCCACCTCAAAACTACCTCATCTAGCTGAATTGTGTCTGCTTTTGCCTTCCTGTCATAAATCCTTTTGATGCGCTCCTGCAACTTGAAAGTATGTTGAAATACCTCCTCCCGTGTTTGTTGTAAATGAATCATCTGATTAATCCTTCTCTGCATAGGATCTTCCTCACTACCGGCTTCCTGAAGCAATTCAACTACCGGGACAGCAAGTGAAGTAGGAAAAACCGTGTCTGTCCCGTACACCAACTCGAAAGGAGACATGCCAATAGACTTTTTCTGACTCACCCTATCAGCCCATAGTGCATTCACTAATTTCTTGTGCCAGCCCTTTTTATTAATTTCCAACAATTTCTTAATGATATTAACAAAAGATTTATTAGATGACTCCGCCAATCCATTTCCCTAAGGATGGTATGCGGTTGAATGTCCCAAGCTGATATTGTACTTATAGCAAAACTCGACCATTCTTTTTGACTTGAATGCTGCTACATTTTCTATGATTAACTTACTTGGACACCCAAAACGTGACAAAATATTGGTTTCAAGAAAACAGATAATTACCGCATCCGTGGCTTGTAGAGTAGGAATCGCTTCAATCCATTTCGTGAAGTAGCCCGTGGCGGTCAATATCCACCTATGCTATCCTGACGATGCCAGATGGATTTCCCTGATCAAATCCAATCCCCACTGCTGAAAAGGTGCACTAATTTCAATTGGTTTGAGAGGCAAAGGCTGTAATTTCTGTTTCCCTTCGAAAATTTGGTATTCGTGACAATTTTTAACAGCGTTATATACATCTGAAAACAGCGAAGGCAAATAATAACCTACCCTTAGAATCTTATTTGCTATGGTTTTCCAAAACAGATGGCCTCCACAGTCTCCTCTATGAAAGTCTTCCACAACTCTTTTGGCTTCCTCCTCTACCAAACAATTTAATAACATTCCACCAGGGTCTTTCCAAAACAATGCAGAATCTAGTATGCAGAATTTTGCAGCTTTCAATTTCAATGTTCTACTCTTATTTATAGGCATTCCGGGAGGTGAAGACAAATTCTGAAGTACATATAAAATGTCAGCATACCAAGGGGAAGAAAGAAACATGTCAGATACCTGAACTGATGAACTCTCCTCATCCTCATCGGACATGGCAGCAATCAAAATTATATCTAGAACCTGCAGATTCGTTTAAGCCATTAACTTGGCAAGTCCTTGTCCTTTGATTAGTTTGGTTGGTTTAATCTCCACATCATACTCTAACAATGCAGCAATCCACTTACCTCGCCTTCCTTCTGGATCTGCCTGTAGCAAAATATCTTTAACTGTTGCGTTAGGAACATAGGCTATAATGTGGGAATGCAATATATATACACAGAAATATTTCAAGGCCTTTACAAGCGCAAGTGCTTGTTTCTCAATAATGTTGTATTTCAATGCTCCGTCCCTTATAATCCGACTGAAAAAGGCAATGGGCTTTTCAACTCCTTCCCTTTTCTGCATTAATACAGCTGCCAAAGTGTGCTCAAAAGCAAATGAGAACAAAATAAAGTCCTGTGTGTAGTCTGGGCTGATTAAAATGGGAGGCGAAGCAAGAGCTAACTTCACTAAATTGAATGATTTCACTGCCTCTTCGGTCCACTTTACCTGACTGTCCTTTTTCATCATGCTCGTGATTTCTCTAAGATGCTCCGCTAGATTTGGAATGAAGTGACGCAGAAAATTCAGTTTACCATTAAAGGATTGTATTTCTTTATTGTTCCGGGGCTGTTCAATTTGCTGAATGGCTTCAACACCTGAAGGGTCAACACGGATGCCGTCTTTCGATATGATGTGGCCAAGGAGCTTTCCCTCATCCATGGCAAAAAGACTCTTTTTTCGATTCAACGAAATGCCATATTTTCTGCACTTTTGGAAGACAACTTTCAAATGATATAAATGTTCTTCATCAGAATTTGAAAACACACTTAAATCATCAAGGTAAACAACTAAAAATACATCTTTCTCGTTGGCGAAATCCATGTCCATTGCACGCTGAAACGTGGCTCCTGCATTTTTCAAACCAAATAGCATTTTTGCATAATGAAACGTTCCCCACGGAGTGGTAAACACAGTTTTTTCACGATCATCTTCATGCATTAAAATTTGATTATATCTTGAATAGCCGTCGAGTAGTGACATCCTTGATGCTCCAACTACTCGCTGCAATATGTGGTCCATTTTTGGCAGCGGATAATTGTTTTTTAATGAAACCTTATTCAAATTTCTGAAGTCAATACATAAACGGATCTCACCTGTTTTCTTTCTCACGGGCACCAAATTTGATATCCAATTTGAAAATCGGATAGGCAGAATGATTCCTGACTTATACAATCTGTTTACCTCTTTTTCAATCGATGGTAGCAGCTTTGGATTGATTCTCCTCAACTTTTGATGAAAATGCTTCTGATTTGATTTAATGGGAATAGTATGTTGAATGATATTAGTGTCATATGTTTTTAAATATGAGTAATCCCATGCAAAAACATCAGAAAATAAAGACAACAATTTCACATACTCTGTCTTTACCTTTGGTGATAATGACTTTGATAATTTTACCATCTTAGGATTCTCAGTTGTCCCAACATTTACCTCTTCAACACCTTTTTCAGTTGGCCTCAATGTTGGTTTACGGGCTACATCATCTTGGTCGAAGAGTTCCTCCAAAGGGATCAATCCCTTAGGAATGATGTTATCTTTAAGTTGCAGTACTTCCATTTGATTTATTTGTATATCATCACTACCATCATCATGTTCTGTATCTATGGAGGTGTCTTTGAACTTACCCTTATTCTGCAGAAAATGATTAATCTCCTCGTCATCCTCAAAGACTTGCCAACATCACTGATTGTCTAGAACGGTAGGACGGTGTTTCACATGAATCTCGAACTTGTTGCTGGAATTCATCGAAATTTTTCAGTTGCTTGCTTCCTTAGCAAGTCCATCAGCAACACCATTTTGTATGCGAGGCACACATGTCAAGGTATGATCAGAAAATAACTTCAGAATATCTAAGACTGCAATTCGGTAAGCTCTCATGCAAGGATGCTTGGCCTGAAACTCACCCTTAACCTGCTTTATCACCAACTCTGAATCACCATAGACTGCAATCCTTTTCGCTTTCAACTTTCTAAGAATCTTAAGGCCAACAATTAGAGCTTCATATTCCTCTTCATTATTAGAACAATCAAATGCTAGCTTGTAGGAACACACTCTCACTTTGCTTGGAACCTTATCCGTAGCGCAAAATGGACTGCGAATCCAAACACCAATTCTAGCACCATCACTACCTACTGCGCCATCAAAATCCATGGTCCAAAGACCATCTTCATTGTCCTCTAAATGCTGAAATTGCACCAGCTCTGTTTTTCCTGTTTGCTGCCCATTGTCTTTAGCTGATTGCTCCACAATAGTTCGCTTTTCTCTCCTTTCTTTTTGCAGAATTTCTCTAAAATTCTCCGTGATTTCTGGTTATCTTCCGCCTGAACTAATTGACTATCTATATCATTAAAACTATCAGCAAGCAACACAAACGACTCTAAATCGGTATGTACATAATTTACAGGATTATTGATTGGCTTCTCTTTGCTGGTTATCATGTATTTCATCTTCTGCTCTCGATATAACTTTCTCATTTGACCAAAGACTGGAATTGTTGCGTAAGAGAAATCTAACTGTAGTGTATCTTTCAATTTTGCCCCCCAAGATCTTGAAAGGAGCATCCCAAATCGTGAAGGAATGTCCACCACAACCACATCCATCAAGACATTCTTCGCTGGAATTTGGTCTAAGCTAACAACCAAATATTTGATGAGCCCGATACACCTCACACAGCTGGAATCAAATGAATACAAATCATGATATTTCCTTGTAGTGTCTAGTCCCAACTTTTCCATGATCGCCTTTGGCATCAAATTGTGCAAAGCACCCAAATCGAACATAGCATTGTGCAATACATATTCATGCAAGCTCAAACTGATATAAAAGGGAGGAACATCACTGTCAGGGGACTCACCATCTAATGCAAGCCCAAATATCAATTCTAGCTGATCATATTCAACATTTACCGTGTCAAACATTGGATCAAAATTCAGAATTTTGGAGACTTGACCATGGTAGCTGCTGTTCTTCATGATTTCTGTCAAAGGAATGGATATTTTTAATTTGGAAATTTCATTTTCAAAACTAAATGCTGAATTTTTTTCGACTTCTTTGATCGGAACTTTCTTCTTATCATTGATTATACTTGTCTGATTTGCCTTTTCTGCTGATGATATTTTACTAGCTGTGGGATCAATTGTCTCTTTTCCTTTCTTCTGTGGTATGGGTGAATCTGTCTTTGGTGCTGTAGCTTCTTTTCTTTTCTGAATTGGATTTATGGGCACATCTCGGTTTCTCAATGAGTACTGCTTCTGTTGAGTGGAAAAGGAATTCAAATATCCTCTTTGGTAATCATCTAAATCTGCATCATTTGCTAAGATGAAATCTTCATCTTTCTGGGCAGCTGAACTTTCTCCATACTCTTCATCCTCAGTGATGTAAATGGGTAGATCGTCGAGAGTAAAGAAGTGATTTTGGTCCCCTACTACATCAGCATCATCATCTAAATCTTGACTCACAAAATTTTGCAAAAGAGGAGTCTTAATCTGCTGCTGGGCTGCCGGCTCTTGTGCTCTTTGTTCACGCTGCTTAATTCTAAACTGTGGCTATTGCTGGCCACGGTAATTTGGATTACGAATCTACGTTTCTGATTTATCAAGGTTCATTCTTTTGAACATTTTTTCCATCTCATGAAGCCAGGGTGGTTCTGATGTAGACTCTTCCTTTATAGTCACTCTTTTCTCTGCTTTCAACCGTGCTCTTTTATCATTCAGATTCGCCTCAACACTAACGACAATCTTTTGCATATCTTCTAAAGTAGGTGGATCTCTGTCTCGTAATGAATAATCCATCTCCGGATCAAAACCATCCGGGAATTTAAGAAGTGCTGACTTTTTAGACGGTCTTAAGTCATCTGGAATTGCATTATACACTGCATTAAATCTGATAATATAATCCTGAAAAGACTCACCAGGATTATGCTTGATGCTGCTATACTCTGAAGTGATTTGCAACGGATCTTTCTTCATTTCCCACCGATCTAGAAACAAAGTCTGAAGTTCTTGTAGTGTGTTGATACTCCTTGCCTGTAAAGCTCTGAACCATTTTCGAACCTCTCCTCCGAAAGTCTGGGCAAACAATCTCATTGAGACATTTTCTGCATCAATTTCATGCAAGTCCAAAAAGTCTGTCATTTGGACAATATGCTGTTAAGCGGATATACTCTGTGGTGTGCCATAGAATATAGGGATCTTGCTTTGATAATCAGCGGGCATAGGATCCAAATTGGCCGGTAAAGCAAGTGGTGCAAATCTGGCAGCCATGGTTCTTGGTGGATTTGTATCCAGCCTTGGAGATGTTGGGGGAGTATGTGCAGCTGAAGTGTGAGGTGTATGAGGAGGTGAGTGCGGAGGAGATGCAGTTTCAGGCGTGGAAACAATGGATGAAGGCGAATTTACTGCAGACTTTTGATCAGAAATAATAGGTTGCACAGGGATGGTGGGAATGAAAGGCAGTTCAGTAGGAATTCTAGAGGTGGATGCCGTAATGGACGATCCAATGGTAGCAGATGCCGTTTCTAGAAAATCAACGATATTCGTAACCTCAATTGTAGTTTGGAGTTGTCTTAAAATGATATTCTCAATAGACTTATTAGACCTTTCGATTTGAAGAGCGGTAGCGAAATCAGGATTTGGAACTATAGAATCAAGAGCATTTTCAGACTTGGTTTTGAACAATGACAGTTCAAACTTCTCATCAAAAGCAAGTTCTTCAAGATATTCAAAAATTGCAGGACATGAATGAGATTTAATCATGGGATTCGCAGAGCTTTCTTGATGAAGGAGTTTTCGAATCAAGTTCGGATTTTCATAGACAGGAGGCAGATTAGGATCTGGATTAGCTCTGGTATGTCTTTTTGAAGCCAGTGTGTTTTGTCAAAAGATCAAAGGAATATAAGTAATTCAGCCTATCAACTTGTAGACTCAATCATCCAAAGGTCTAGAACGATTAAATATACTAGGGTGATTTTGCAAATCAAGTGCTGCATTCACAAGCTAACCAGAGATCAACTGAAGCAACGTTTATATACTCACGCTTATGCATGGCAAAAGCGTTTCGAAAGCTACCTGGCATGACTTCAGACTCCATCTAAGACTCATGAAACAAACACATCAACAAGCAAACAATTGAGATTTTCTTCCCCAGTATGGTTGCCACTATGCTAGCACTCAAATCTACCTTAGGCTGAAGTAAGGTAAAAATCAAGGCTACATTAAACCACGCTCATCCTCGTAGCTAGCTGTACGAGGATAGGAGAGGGCTCTCTCCGGGTCAATCTCAGAAAAAGGTAATCAATGAGGCTCGAGATGACTAAATTGGTAATTAATTTTAGGCTAGGTATGAAGTACAAGGAGTTTGAAATTGATTTTTTGGAGTTTTGTTGAATCTAAGGGAAAGGCAATTTTGGGTGCGGGGATGAGACACAGATTTTTGCAGAGGTCTACTTGGGGCAAGGTAGGCGATTGTCTTGATGCTTTTAAAGAGAATGAATGGCTAGATTTGACTGGTGAGAAGTTAAGGAGAGCAAGAAGCTTTCAAGGATTCTCCATAAACAGATGAAAACATGGAAAATCAAACAAACTTAAAGGCAGAGCATAACAAATTTATGGATTCTACCTTAACACTTCATTTGTTCAATTGCAGAAGATGAGAGAAGGAAAATGATACACATAAACAACTTACAAATACTGAAAGAAGCACACCATCAACACATAAAGCCACATGAATCCCAAACAATGCTGCAAAACCTTGGCCTTTCCTTTGCCAAAATGCGGAAATGAATGTACAATAGAGTGTCAAGCTTTTCCCAAGAGTCCAACCCTGAAAATGACTTAGAAAATACATAATATAGGCAAGACAACCCATTCCCTTTCCTCTAGGGGTCGAGCTCATCATCCTAGTAGCTGTTTCAACCAACTCTAAACAAAGCACTACAATCTAGGCAATCCAAACAACTTGCCTCTATAAGGTAGGAAACCAATTCATTCATTAAATTTTCACTCTTCGGTGAATGAATCTTCTAGAACAAGTAACTAAGTGTCAAAATTACATCATGTTTAATCAATTACATCAAGATAAGTCATAAATTACATTACAAATCAAAACTAGTCAAACTGGCTGAATTTCTGAGCTGAAAGATGAAAAATTGGCCAAAAATACCTATGCGCCACGCGCCTGAGCTCTATGAACCACACGCCTTTCAGCCTGCTTTTGGGGCACTTCCCGACATCCAAATCAAGCTCACAATAGCTGGTTGGAAATCCCTGGATGTCTTCCATCCAGCCCAAGTGGAATTTCTCATTTTGGAGCTCATTTGCCCCCTCAAAATGTCATTCTCCCGGAAGTACTTCCTGCTGGTGCAAAAGGTGGCAGAAAGGTGATTTTCATGGTGTTTTTGGGGCTTTTGATCACCCAGAACTTGATGAAATGCTTTGGAAATAGCTGAGAATGCATAACTTACCATGAAAAACCCAAAAATATAAAGTTTTCCTCCAGCAAGTGTCCCAATCATAAGCTCGCGCGTCGACGCGCTACGCATTGAGCCAAAAAAACTGTTTTTAGGACAAAATTTTTCAAAATGACAAAAATTTCTCCGAATTTGCTCAAATTCGGAGTGAAGACCCTCCATCATGTATTGTGCCCTGCCAATGAAGCCTTGGCCAAAATTTGGAGCGGATCAGGCTTTTTCCGCTGTTTTAGTGCTTTGCTCAACCGCCTCTTTAGAATCTTCATTTTTGCTTTGCAGACATGCATACGAGCCCAATAATGATTTTTCATATGACGAAGCATGTCTTTGTGCCTATTGGCCTTTGCCAACAATTTCTCCAGATAAGTGTTAACACGGATGAGCATGGACTCTCGATCAACCGGTGTCATGTCACCGGGTCTCTTTCGGGCCAATTCTCAATCCTCACAGATTTGCGCAGCTCATAAAGTGTATGCTCATCCTCTAGTTGTTTGTTACGCTGCTCCAGGTAGTTTATCACCCACTTAGCCATCTGAAATTTCTTTTGCAGTGAGTCATTCTCAGCCTTTTGTTCCCGGATGATCTCCTTTAGCTCCGAGTTAGGAGAGCTCGCTTCAACATCAATGATAGTGAAATCTGTGCCCCGGCCTCCTGAAGGGCCCTCATCATGCATAGGCCTCTTGCCCCTATCCTGGATCTATACATGTGCTGAAGAAGAAGGCGAGAGCCCTTCCACATCATGTGGAGATAATACTCGTGCTACTGATGGAGTTGACGAGACCCCTTCCACCTCGGATGAAGATAGTACTCGTCGTGTAGATGAAAATAAGGCCTTCTGGCCTCGCTGGTATGTCACATATAATGGAGCACTTATATGCTCGGTCCCAAGAATGTTAGGCTGGTGTTAAGGCTCTCCCTCATCATGAAATATCTCGGGAAGCGGCTATGGCGCTGTGAAGAAGTCACTAGAGATGAAATCCTCCCAAGTAATGCCCTGCTCTGTCAACTGATGTATCACTATGATCTTGATTAGCGCGTGATGATATATACTTCTATGCTGCTGTGCTAGGGTCTTCCTTTGTACTAAAGCTACCGTCCTCTCTATGTTGCGACACATGACATACGGAATTTTCATCATACGTACCCTCGTGAATTGCATCAAAAAACGGACATGGTACGCATAGAGATGCGAGAATCTGCCCTCGCAACTGAAATACTGAATGATGAGTTTCATCAATGGTGCAAACTCATCCCTCAGGAATCTGAAAGGAAAAACTGTGCTCAGGTGTCTCATATACCCAAGTTTGATGTATGGCTCATAGTAGAATTTGTCTAACTGCTGGCGTTTGTTCCATTCCTCTCCTACATTTGGTATCCCGATGGCCTGAGCAATAGTCTCTGGCGACAAAGTGAAATTTACTCCGGTGAGGTTTACACGGCCATCATGTAAATGTAGAACAAATAAACGAACTATTTCACGATGATGTTGGGTTTGTGAGATGATCTCGTAGTATTGGAAACATGTTTGACGCTGAAAACAATCCATTGCAAGTGGGTAAGCCTGCAATTGAGCCAAAGAAGTAGGCTCTTCCCTGACATGTTGACCACCTTTGCCACTTTTGTGAAACCTCCGTGGCACATTACCCTTAGCTGTA
Organism: Pinus taeda; assembly: GCA_000404065.3. Taxonomy (NCBI): domain Eukaryota; kingdom Viridiplantae; phylum Streptophyta; class Pinopsida; order Pinales; family Pinaceae; genus Pinus; species Pinus taeda. The sequence goes on along the minus strand of APFE030906063.1, from coordinate 15,037 downwards.
GAATCACTGTCATACTCCTGCTCATAAAATAAATCCGTCTCTAACATGACTTTGAAAACAAAATGTCTGCAATATGTATGCTAATATATAAATTGCTCTAACAATGTTGTGACCAAGGGGAAAAAACAAATGCACAAGGGAATATTAGGAAAGGGAAAATATTAGGGAATTCGGGAAATGTAATTGGGTAAGGAAGGGAAAATGTAAACATGGTTTTGGGATATTAAATAGGATTAATGTGTTTTTTATAGAGGTGGGGAATTAGGATTTCAGGGATTGTAGTGTAGGATTAATGAGGGAATTAATGGGGAAGTATGATGGGTGAATTTGGGAATGAGGAACAAAGGGAAATGGGGAAAAATACAACTTTGGTAACACACTGTTTGCAAACCCTACAACACTTTTTTATATTGACAAAGGGAGGACTTGCAAAATATGATCTCCACGGCAATCATTCACGAACCCATCATATTCACCATTAAAAGAAAAGAAAAGCAATGGAGGCGAGCCTACCTGACAAGTTTATGTGAAGAGGAGGCGATTTGATGAGTTTTCGAACTAGTTTCGGGCTCCAAACTGTAAGCGCCGCGTGCCTTGCCCAGTGCACCGCGCACTCCTTATGTGCTGCGCGCTTGTAAATTAACACTCACGATTTGAGCCCAGTGCGTCGTGCGCAGCCAATGCGTCGCACGCCTTAACCAGTGCGTCGCGCGCCTGAAAGTTGAACCGATCTCCACTCAAACTCACAAATTCACCTTGGAATGATTATCTCCACTCTTGGCATGTACAATGATTTGAAAATTCATTGAAATATCTTTATAAAGACTCCAATTTGATTTTTGCTTGGTCCATAACCCACTTTGTAATGTTTTGTCGTTGACACGTTTTCAGGATTAATAGACTTCTGACTTTTTGGTTTCCTCCTTTAATTTGGTTGAAATAATGATTTTCTTTGACAATTTTTTGCAGGGATAGCTGTGATATAATCTGGCAAAGGAGACCAAGGCTGTGCCTGGACAATTCGAGAACTGAAATTTTTGAAAATTTATTACAAAAATGAAATGTCGACTTATCTTCAAAACATAGTTTTGAAGAGAAGTCCTAATCTATCCGTATAATGATAAAAATCTTTGAGATAACCACCTATCGTGGGCCTCCCTCTGGCTTGCTGGCTTTATTAGACTTTGCAAAACCAAATTAACTTAACCCTAGACCTAATGACCGAGAACACTTGTCATGATCTAGAAATTGAAACAGGGTTGTAAATGACCTTTCAAGACTTGATTTTTATGAATAGACTTGAACCAGCAATGCCAAGCATGAGGGGAATGAGTGACACAAACCATTACGTCATATTTATGGCATGCCTAACGAAATGCAACTGATCGAAACTGATGGGACACCTAAACATGAAATGCAAAAGAGAATTTTGATCTCTAACGGAGGGATAACTAGACCGACTCTAACACCTTTGTTACTTTTTTTACTTTTTCCTTCTTTTCTCTCACGCTCAATTCGGTCCCAAGGGAACTTACAAGTGGAAGCATCATGTCCATCTCTATTACAACGTACGCAATGAGGATCAAACTTTTATCCTTGTAATTTTCTTCCCCCCCTACCTCTAAAATTCCTCCTTCCTCTTCCTCTTTGACCACCTCTTCCTCTCGAAGAATCTTATACATGACTCTTCTCCCTTTGTGAAAGGAACATAACTTCTTCAGAAGACTAATGATGTATCTTCTTCCCAAAATCCTTCTCTCTTTTAGAAAACTTCTTCTCAAGGGAATCAAAGGTAATCTCTTTAAGGTTGCACTTTCTTGCAATGACTCAAGATAATGTGAATAGGTGGGATATAGTGCCTTGACATAATCTATGAGGGGAATATCTATCTCAATACCAATGGATTTTATGTCATGCATAATGGATCTTAATTTTGATGCTAAGGCAATAGTATCATCATTTTTCAATTCAAGACTGAACAACTTAATCACCAATTAAACAACTTCAAGTTTAGAATGCGAGTCATACGATTCCTTCAACTTCTTTAAAGATTCAAAGGAATTTGAAAATGGCAAAATAAGTTGACTTGCCTCTTCATTTACTAACGTTGCAATCAAGGAATATTAGTTGGTGTTCTTGTTTTCCCAAATGGACAACCCCTTATCTGAAGTGGGATTTTTAGATGCATTTTCTCCTTCTCCTTCACAAACTCCTTTCCACAACTTATTGAAAATGAGGGTGTGTTTTATCTTTCAGGACCACTCACCATAATCATATTTTCAAGAGAGAACTACTCTGACTATGGAGATTAAAGAATGCATTATATAATTTGGTATGGCCTCAGAACAATAGATTGATGTCTTTGTAATAAAATTGATTGGTTGTCTTCAAAGAACTTCAACTAAAAAAATATTCTCCAACATACACATTATGGTCTCCAACATATAATTGCCTCCTTTCATACCATAGATTCATTAAAAAGGAGCTTAATCATACATGCATCATATAACATATATACCGCAACTCCTTTTTTTAATTAAATTCCATTATTTACTACTCCTAATATTACACTCCATAAATCACCACATGCACTTATACTGAATTATTTGCCAATGTAACTATATATGCCATACGGCCTCCATCTTAAAAAAATATTTGACATTCCATTAATCGTTTATAAGCCACATGATCCATAACAATCAATGTTCATGTTTAAATTCACGCTTATAAAAAATTTCCATACCAATTTGAATGGTCCTCATTACACAATATCTGATATGTTCTTGGTCACAAACTTCATACATAGCCAAATTCACCTACAACATCGCAGTATATGCAAGCCTCCAATTCAAGCAAGAGTAATGTATGCCTTCAAAACTCCAACAACCAACACCATGAGTCTCTTGCACATCGGGTTCACCACGCTTCTTCTACACCATGGTTCCACGACTTTCCAATGTTGCTTCAATGCCTTTCTCATATTGCTTCAACAACTATTCAACGCTTCAAACATTGGTGTGAAACTTGCCATTCAAACTTAGATCACATACAGTAGTAATGTTCGACAATACATTTCACAGATAATAATCTTCCAGTTAACACAAGAGATATCGTTGGAAAAAGGATAGAGGGTTCAATGGACAGAGAATAGAGAAAGAGTTTTAATGGAAAGGAATAACATAGAGCTTGCAGCATGATTTTCTCACTCAATTCAATTTAACATTTTGGCCAATGTTATAGAATTCATGCATCACACAAAGAATTTGACATAAATGATAAATTTTGGTAGCTACATGAATGAACTTGTTTATTGAATTGGTCATATCATGAATTTATACATGAGTGGAGAGACTCTTGGGATTCCAATTCCAAGGTATCTTGGTTTTCTCAAATGCATAACTAACAATATTTACAATATTTACAATAAATCTTTCAGATTAGGTGTCAACATGAGGAGTACAGAGTAGTGTTGACAACAGAGAAAGAGGCTCAGAAGTAGAGTTAACAACACCACAATTTTCTAAGTAGACAATTGCCGAGTGATTTAGTGATTTTTTTTTTTTTGGATTCTTCTCAATTGTAGCAAGAATAGAGAGAAGAGTTGCATGCAATACATTCCAAAGGTGCTAGATTGGGGTGGATGTGAATCTCTTTCTTTTTGAGAGGGAGTGTTGAAAATGGAAAAAGAAAATCTTGATTCAATATTCCATTCAATTAAATTAGGAGAGACATTGTAATTCCACATCAAAAGACAAATTGTATGAGTTAAGTAAGTTAATTTGACTTAGTTGGTTTAGTTAATTCAAGTTGAGGGTCTATCTAGAGTCGTGTAGAGTGTCTCCTACTTTATAGGAGCCATGGTTGAGTTTATTTTTAGTTGTAATTAATTAATTTAGTTTAACTAATTTAAAGTCAATTAAACTTGTTCCAACTAATGGAGGAACTAGTAGGAGGCTAGACAGTGGGTTGTTGCTTAATGTGTTCAACCAATTAACTGATGATTCACTCATAAATAACTCATGAATGTCAGATCTGAGAGTTACCTAGTTGAGATTGGAGTTCAAGGGTAGTGTAATATCAATTGTATAATCAACTGAATTGTATAGGTGGTGCATGCAGTCAAATGAAATCCTATGAGGATTGCACAATTCCAATTGAGGAATTTTTCTAATTAATAGGGTCTAATTCCCAAGGAAACAACAAAAGGAAATAGGAACTTGGAAGGCAAAAAAATTGGCTAAGTATTGGCCAGTGTCATATTATGAGGTAGTGAGAAAGATAAAAATAGTGTAGAGGTTTCTCAAGGTTTGACCAAAGCATTGTAATCTTCTCATATTTTCTAACTAATGCAATATATAGATAGCAAGGGTTTTTAGCTACAGCTTTGCCCAGGAAATCAATGTCTAATATGTTGATTGAATTCTTTCTCTTGTATGCTTCATGATTTCTTGATCGATTAATTCTTTCCGCTGATGAGTAGAGTAGATTCAAGTACTTTGTTTTAGCAAATCACATAAGAAGTTTGAATATACAAGTAATTTATACACCTATTACTTATGGAGACTTTGAAATCCTCATTCCAAGTCAGATGATCATGAAACACTTGGACTATTTTCTCTCCATGTGTGTGATTCTATGTTCGAGAAAAATCACCAAGGATTTCTATCATTTGTCTTTTAATTTATAGGCCGATGTTGTTAGCCTTTCACTTCCTACTTGGAAGATTTTAGGCTACAAGATTCCATGCCTTAAATTGCAATTATTTTATGTTGTAAAACATTGAGGTCAATATCAACCCATACTACAAATTAATCATATTTCTCTTTGTTAATAAGACACTGTTGTTAATGTGCTTTAGTTTTATATTTGTATTAGTTCCATCATGTGATTGTATTCTCTAGTTTTTTATACAATAATACGTATTACTTTGGTTCTCTATTAAACTCTAATTTTTCAGGTCTTCCTGACCTTTTCTACATGGTTTGTATGTTACAATAATGTCTTTATTTCCTTCATTTGTCCATTTTCAAGATTAAATAAGTTCTAAACCCAGATTCCTAAAAATTAGATGTAGAATTACACTACTATAAATATTAGAGATATGCGTGTACCTTTCTCTTTGTGTACTATTTGGATTGTTACTTATCTCTTGGTCCATATGACATAGTTAATCTTTAAAGATTAACTTAAATAGTATTTTAGTTATTTTTCCTTTTGGTTTATGATTGTAACATAGACCCTTAAGCATTATCTCTCTCTCTCTGTCCTCCTCTCGTATCTATACTATATATATATTTATAATTATATTATATATATAGATATAGATATGCATAGATATAATGTGAACTTTCTATCATTCTGATAAAATAATTTTATAAAAGTAACTATTATTTTTTCAATTATTTTATGTTGTAAAACATTGAGGTCAATATCAACCCATACTACAAATTAATCATATTTCTCTTTGTTAATAAGACATTGTTGTTAATGTGCTTTAGTTTTATATTTGTATTAGTTCCATCATGTGATTGTATTCTCTAGTTTTTTATACAATAATACGTATTACTTTGGTTCTCTATTAAACTCTAATTTTTCAGGTCTTTCTGACCTTTTCTACATGGTTTGTATGTTACAATAATGTCTTTATTTCCTTCATTTGTCCATTTTCAGGATTAAATAAGTTATAAACCCAAATTCCTAAAAATTAGATGTAGAATTACACTACTATAAATATTAGAGATATGCGTGTACCTTTCTCTTTGTGTACTATTTGGATTGTTACTTATCTCTTGGTCCATATGACATAGTTAATCTTTAAAGATTAACTTAAATAGTATTTTAGTTATTTTTCCTTTTGGTTTATGATTGTAACATAGACCCTTAAGAATCTACTCCTCTCTCTCTCTCCTTCTCTCTTGATTTTACTCTGCCCCTTCCCTTTCTTCTCTCTCTCTCTCTAGATAATCTATACATATACAATAGCACATATATTCATATACATATACCATCTTACATTATAATACATTTATATATAACACTATACTATATACACTACTATAATTACATTATATAGATATTATATATAATATATATATATATATATATATACTATTATAATATACTAATACTATATAAATTATATCATATCACTACGATATTAATATATATATAATATATATATATATATACTTATATATATGGTGGCATAGATAAATGTGAACTTTCCTAATCATTCTGATAAAATAGATTTTAATAACAAGTAACTAATTATTCTTTTTTTAATCTCTTGTTAAAAATTACATAGTAACAAAACTATAGATATTCAATCAACAGACGACACTTTAAAGATGAGTCTATCTCATTCTTCCCCCTTAAAATTATCATAAATTTTCAATGTTTGAATACAGGAAGTAGATTTCTGAAATAAAACATTTTCATATAATATTATAACTTCAAACACTTTCTCTAACCTTCTATTTCACATCTTAAATTTTGTAAAACATAACATAATGAAGTCTCTTTCTTCTAAACACTTAAGAAATTTAGGAATACCAATTTAAATTTGTATATCTACAGACTAATACTAGAGCTATCTAGTTCCTCCTAGCCTTGACACTTTCCTCCAAAAACTATCCCCCCAAGAACATGCATGCAAATCCATCTTGTCACTATTTTTCCCTTTTCTAGCGTCTCACTAGTTCAACATTGCGTGACTCTCTTTTATCATCTAGGAGGAAAAATAGATTATCCACTTACCGATTCATTTCATAGTTGGTAAGTACCTGTAAGTCACCCAACAGGTGGTAGGTAGTTACTTGCTCATTTATGAGCTCTACTTCCCACTCTCAAAGAAAAATCTCATCTTTAAGGGAAGTTACAGATTAATCAATTGCATAATCATAAATAATCTAATCATTTAGATTAGATGACTAGGAATTAATCAATGCATAATCAATATCCAAAATTAACTTGCATCCTTATCTCTTTCCACCACGTTTAGCTTCAACATTAGTTTCTAAATTCATTTTATTTCATTGTCAACATAATAATTACAAATTCACATTTAATATTTATCATCAATAAATTATTGATAAAATAGTTGCCAAATAGGTTCTAAAATTAAAAGCAACATTTACGCTTAACCATATAAAAAGTTTACATTGTAAACTCGAAGTCATGGGATATCACAATTTAAGAAAGTGGTTAGCTCCCAATAACAAGTGGTTGAGATCTTCTTGAGTTTGATTTCTAGAGTGGCCTCACTCTTGATATTAGGTTTCCCCTCTTTGAACTTTGACCCACTGTATAGGCATGGCAACTAGTGGAAGGGATGAGAGATTGGAGATGGGCACAATTAAATGGAAAAAAGTATCAGGTTCCCAACAGATTCCATTTTTCTTGACCAAGCTTCATAGTAGCTAAACAAATGCATTGTCAAAATCATCTATAGAGGGATATCTAGAATAAAAACAAGAATCCCAAAAAATCCAAACTTACCTACTCCCAACTGGATAGTTGGTCTCCTAGGGTGGAGCTTGCCTAGAGGGCGATGTTGTTCTTCCAACTCAATGTGACAGGAGGAATTCTATTCTATGTGTCCAAAAAAATGTATGAATTCTAATAAAATTGGAGTTCCATGCAAATAAGTGCCCTCATTGGTTTGGGAAAAGTAAACAACATGCCTAGGCCGACCTTTTCTTGTTAGACACAAAGTTGGTAACAAAGCTAAGATAGTGAAAAGCCATGATAAGGCACTAAATATGGTTCCTATGACAAATTGTAACCAGTCAAGTGAGAGAGGAGGCATGGCCAAAGAAGTCCAAATTTGAATTTTGAAGGTGACTTGTTGATAATGTTCTTCATATCCATGTCTGTAATGGAAATCCATGTGGGACATGTAGAATCTTGACAAAGTCACTAATTGTTGGATGATTAACAAGATTGCACTAAATAGGCCACTTTACTATAATTATACTATTATTCATTGAAAACCTATACCAAGATCCCGAAATTACTCAAAAGGTCTCATTTTCAAAGAATTTTGATATCTATTGTTATAACCAAACTCACCTAAGTGAAGATAGTATTTCCACTTATTAGGCCCACCCATGGCATACATTCTCAAGATATCTTATAAGATCTGGTTTTTCCTTTCTATTTTACCATTTGTCTGAGGAGGATAGGCTATGCTAAAATTTAGTTTTGTTCCCATGCCCTCAAATAAACTCTTCTAAAATTGAGAAGCGATCTTTGCATCACTTTCTCAAATCACATTTTTGGGCATACCATGGAGTCTAAATATCTCCTTCACAAATATTTTCACTATGTTAATGGCCTTAAATGTAGATGTAACAAGAATAAAATTTGCTACTATACTTAGTTTGTCTACTACCACCATAATATAATCATGTTGCCTCCTAGTTCTTAGTAAACTATTGATGAAGTCCAATGATATTATCTTCCATTTCCACTCTAGAACGGGGCAAGGTTGTAACAGTCCAATTGGATTTTGATGGGAAGCCTTAATATGTTGTCATTCCAAGAACTTGGCCACATATTCTTCTATTTCGTTTTTCATGTTAGCTAATAAAAATATTTTCTTAACACAATTATTAATTTTTGATAACAAGGATTCTCAATTGTTGGCTTCTTATGCAATTCATTTAGGACAAACATTTTTAGATCTGGATCATTAGGCAACGAAATGCTATCCCTATACATTAAGAGGTCCTGATTATTTACTGAAAAATCACTCCCTGTTTCATTTAATAGATCCAATTTCTGAGTTTTTTGTGTATATTGATCAAAATATGCAACTAATTTGATCCTTTTTGTCAAATTTGGTTTCCAACTAGTTACATAAATGGCACAAATTTGATTTAATTTTCTAGTCAAAGCATCCATAAGCTTGTTCTCTTGTCATTTAATGTGTATGATTTCAAAATCATATTCACTAAGGAATTCCAACCATATTTCTTGCTTAACATTCCAATTTGGTTGGTCAAATAAGTAATTAAGACTCATGTTATAAGTTTTTAGCTGAATTTTTTATCCTATGAGATAGTGCCTCCACATGTTTAGAGCATGAATGACAACTACTAGTTCTAGGTCATGTGTAGCATAGTTATTCTCATGGTATTTTAGTTTTTGTATTCATAGCTAATTACATGGCCTTCCTACATTAACACTCCTCCCAAACCTTCTGTACAAGAATTTGTGGAGACTACAAAGTATTTGTTGGGATTAGCTAATTTTAGGATTAGAGCAATAGATAATAACTACTTTAATTTCTCAAAGTTATCCTAGCACTTCTAATTCCATTTAAATTTGTTCCATTCATTTGTAAAGAATTGATTGGATATGCTAGTTTAGAAAAGCCTTCTATAAATATTCTATAATAACCTATAATTACCATAAAAAATCTAATATCAGCTACATCCTTAGGTACCAACTAGTCTATTATAGCATTTACCTTTTCAATATCCATAGAAATCCCTTCTTTAGACACAATGTGTCCTAAGTATTCAATTTATTTCTCATAAAATGAGCATTTTCTAAATTTACCATAGAACTCATTTTCTCTCAGTGTTTCAACAACAATATTCAAATGTTGATTGCTCTCTTTACTCTTTGAGTAAACAAGAATTCCATCTACGAATACAATGAAAAAATTGTCCATAAAAGGACAAAGCACATTATTCATTAGACACATAAAAGTGGCTAGTGCATTAGTGAGTCTGAATGGAAGTAACATGAAGTCATAATGTCTATACCTTGTCCTAAATGTTGTTTTTTGAATATCTTCATCTTTGATTCTAATTTGATGGTATCTAGTTATTAAATCATTTTTTGTGAAAATTAAAGCTCCCTTGACTTGGTCAAACAAGTCATCAATGTGGGGCAAAGGATACTTGTTTTTTATGGTCATTTTATTGACTTGTCTGTAATATATACAAAGTCTATGGGTTCCATCTTTCTTCTTAACAAATAAGATTGGTGAACCCAAAGGTGATAAACTAAGTCTTATATACTTTGTATCTAAGAGCCCTTGTAACTAAATTTTTAACTTCATCAAATCAGGAATGCTCATTTTATATAGGGCTTTTGATACTAGAGCTCCTCAAGGAATAAGGTCAATTGTGAAGTCTATATTCCTTCTCGGAGGAAGTCTTGGTATTTCTTCGGGGAAAACATCCTCATATTGCCCCAATATAGAATAATCTTCTAAAGATGGTTTATGATTATTACTAGAAACATCTTCAATCTAGAATGCAAACATTGGACATCATTTTTGAGCACATTTATTTAACTGTAAGGCAGAAATTTACCTCATAGAAATGTCTCTTAGAATTCTTTTGATTGTACAAGCTTCCCCTTCATCATTAATGTAGGTAAAATACTTCTCTACACAATTTAAAATTATCATGTGTCATTATAACTAATCCATGCCAACAATAACATCATAAGACCCCAAAGGTAGAATGTTCAGATTAAATTAGTGTTCATTTGATTCATATTTAATGAACAATCTTTAATTATTTCAGTAACTTTTATTTTAGCTCCTATGCCCAATTTTACTAACTAGGATTTACTCTACTTTTCCTTTTTAATTCCAAATTTTTCAATTGCAGAAAGGGAAAGATAACTTAAACTAGAACTAGGGTCAATTAGCATTGTCACATTTTTCTCAAAAAAATTACCTTCGATTTCAAACATATTGTATTAATTATTTCTTGCCTTTCATCGAGTGCTGCACTAATCCTTAGAATATTGCAAGTAACATCATTAATTGTGAATGCTTCTTGCATATAGTTTATTGTTGTTTTTGTGTTCACAAGATTTTGTGGAAAATCCCTTCACAAATGGTTCTGCTTGTATCCCCAACACTTGATTGTTGGCATAACTTACTCACCAAAATTCTTGTTTCCAATTCCTACTCCTTGACCAATTTTTTGTCTTATGTTTTTCTACTGGTTTACACTTATACTATAGTTTCCCCCTTGATTACTTCTAAAGGTGTTAGGAAAGGTAGGTTTCTTAAATCGCTTTTTTCAGTATTTAATTTTTCATTTTTCTTGGCCATCCAACCCTTGGAATTATGACCTTTTTATTTTCTTTGGTGGAGGCACATCTTGGAAATCCTTATCGTTTCATCCATGGTCTTTGGATTGTCAAATTCAATCCTCTTCCTAAATGAAAGAGGCAAAACACTAATGAACCTTTTAATTTTTTCCTTTTCTTCTTTCAAATATGGTACATATCTTAACAACTCAAGAATTTGTTTCCAAATTCATCGATGGTTGATTGTCCCAAATTTAACTCATGGAAATCTCTAGCCTTGTCATCAAAGTATCTTTCTATTAAGTACTTCTTTTTATTTTTTTTTAAATATATTCCATGACATATTTTTACTTCTAATTCTCTTTATGACTTTATTTTCCTCCCACCATAAAGCTACTTTACCAGTTAGTAGGTAAGTCGCCAATCTATCCTTCAATTATCTAGGGTATTTGTAGGCCTTAAAGTACTTTGACATATTCAGAAGTCAAGATTTTCCCCCTCTTTAGATTCTCCATCAAAATTTGGAAGTCTTATCTTTCTTAATTCCCCTCACAACTTAGTTGTAGTCTTTTCCTTTTTTGACATAGAGGTGCTACTATCTAACTTTTTTGTTCTTCTCTTTCATCAAACTCATGTGTCTAAATTTCACTAGAGGTTGTAGAATCAATTATGTCAGTAGATTCACTTCTATATCTCTTCCTATGAGTTCTCTAGATTCTCTACTACCTTTAATTCCTTCCAATTTTCTGTATCTATTAATTTTATCTTGTTCCTCCTTTTGTTTCGATAAATTTTCTTGTTTAGATTTAATACTACCTAAATATACCTTCAAGCAATAAAATACTTATAGGATTTAGATTCATTATTATCTATATTACCGGTTTATCCTCCCATCATTCCTAGTTTAGTATTATGCGCCTCACCTTCCCTAGGTCATCCTACATAAGTCTATCTATTGTTATCTTTAGCCATCATTCAAATTTTTCCTAACAATTTTTTTATTATTTGTATGTCACATAGAAAATAATATTTACAGTTTATGACCCATAAAAGGCCCAATGTTGTAACCTACAATTCTGATACCACTTGTAACAAACCCCAAAAACTATACCCATTTTTTTTATAATAAAAACAAGGATAATACTATTCTATGGAAACATTAACTTATTGTTTATATCCTAGGAGGTTCCCAATACTTATTGGATATGAATTTCGTACATATTATTAAATTTAAATGATCACTCACTACTCATTCATTAAACAATCTTTTGGCTAGATTTGGTTCTTTATATGCTATTCACCTATCTTATCATTATTCACCTATCTTATCATTTTTCCTAAAACCCCTCATTGTGAAATATTAGGAAAAAATGCTTTGTTTTTATAAGTCTTCATGACTCTACTATCGCTAATGATTAAACATTAATTTCTTTCTTCCTCATAAACCTTTGATACCCATTATCATCATACATTTATAGCATGTCATATGCAAATCTCAAATCTACTTTATTTTGAAACTTGGTGTTACTTATAGTAAGTCCTACTTACACAACTATTAACTTAGGTCTTTCTAATTTTAGACACTTACCATGATTATTTACACTTCGAGTGTTTGTATGAAACATGTCCTATGAATAAACTCACACCGTGACAATATATATTATGTTAACTCATTTGACACTTGGAATTTTTTTTTATACATATCCTTTCTAGAGGTCCTTAATATATGTTCCACAAGTATGACTTCTATCATCCATGTGGTATATTGTAAACTCTATGATTTTGGACTCTCCTATGGATGTGGCACATAACGTCATGAACACATGTGTCATTACCATGTTAAAACACACACTCAACCATTCGATAAAATAAACAACTGATATTAAACCATAAAACATCTACGATGTGTGATGATTAGGGTTTTCTTCATGTCTCAAAAGGCTACTATGACTGCTAACTTGTCAATTTTCTCATTCAATTATTTTCAAACAGAGTTTGAATTCTCTACAAATAAACCTACCCTACCTCCTTAACATATTGTGATTGTAATTAAATGAATGGTCTTAGCCCTAAACTTATTCTTCTATTAAACTTCCATAGAAGAGTTATAATTCCATTCCCATGTGGAGTTTTTCATTCAAGGTAATTGCCTTTCATTTCTAGCATAGAGTAACTACATTTATGAACATTTTCCTTCAAAATCATTGCTACAATTATTTTTTTTCTCAATATAGACTTATTCCTTCCATTCTTGTGTTTGGAGGTACATTCAAGGGTTTTAACATATTTTTTCTTCCATTCTCCGATTCAAGCCACTGACCATGAATTAAACTTCAAGCTTTCATTTTTTTTAGAGGTTCTTCACCATTGATGAAATGATGACGTTCCTGCAATTCATTTCCATTAATAGGTAATTTATATGACTATAATTCAATGATTATGTTGTTCATAATGTTTTACCAGATTAAATTATCACGGTTTTAACCCTAGAGGCTTCTATGTAGGTATATCCAATTTTATTTGGATGCTACCCTTCTCAACTTGTCTTTTTAATCTTCAGGAATTTTTTCTCTCATTTCTTTTGGTTCTTTTCTAGAATCGATCACCTGAGTTTAGGTAAATTTTTAATGTTATAATTTTTTTCCTTTTATTTTCGTGTGAATTATTTTTCCTTAATGGTTATGGTTTTCTATAACCCTAAACCTACGAAGCTATACATTTATATTTCTCCTTACCCTACCATTACTATGATTAGGGTTGTTAGTTATAAGCCCTAACCTTTCAGGGTATATACTTCCATTGTTTCCATTTTAATTATTTCAGACACAAACAAATGTCTCAACCATCCATATGTTAATGTGTGAATGGAAACTACTTCACTCTTTATCATGTATTTTTTGAGACCCAATTACTGTAAAGTTATGTTTTTAAGCCTATGAATGTACTTAATTATAAAGTTTCACATTCACTCACCTATGATTCTTGTTTAGGAATATTACATGGTTTTAAACCCTAATCATCTTTCAATGATTTTTTATCAAATTTTTGTGTCTTTCTATTTTTTGGGCTTAGCCAGAACTATAACTTTTCCTTGACATATAATATAATTTTTTTTATATTTTATAGGGTTCTATCAGATGCATTGTTAGAGGAAATTCATTCGAGGGTATTACCCTTCTAGTTACTATACTTACATATTGAAATATTATTATAGTTGACTTATACTTCGATATGGGAATGAGATTTGTATTTTACTATTCATTCGCAAGTAATAATATTGCCATATTTAATATTATAATTTTTTCCTTTGACGCAATAACTTGGAGCTTTCCTATTGCTTATGGAGACTTTGATTCTAGGTCATATGATCTTGAAACCCCTATACTATTTTCTCTGTGTGTGCGTGCTTACATGGTCCAGGAAAATCACCAGGGATTTTTTTCATTTGTCCTTTAATCTATATACTGATATTGTTAGTTTTTCTCTTCCTACGAAAATTTTTAGGCTACAGGATTCCATGCCTAAAATTGTACTTATTTAAGGGCATTTTCAACCCAGTACTATTGCCATTTCTAATTATGAGGTCAATATCAACCCATACTACAAATTAAGCTGATTTCTCTTTGTTAATAAGATGTTATTTTTAATGTTCTTCAATTTTATATATGCATTAGTTTCATTGTGTGATTATATCTTCTAATTTCTTATACAATAATATGTATTACTCTGGTTTTCTATTAAAGTCTAACTGTTCAGGTCTTTTTGGCCTTTTGTATATGGTTTTTTTGTTACAAGAATGTATTTATTTTGTTATGAAACCAGCTCAAGAAAAGATAGAAAAGATAGATCAACGCCTTAGAATTCAGCCTCTTCGAGGGGGCAACCTCCTTTACGTTATATAAATAAAAAATTCTTGGATGATTCAAATGACAAAACCTCCTTTCTATATATAGGAGTCTAAGGAGTCACAATATAA
>APFE030906059.1:0-12259 GCA_000404065.3 Pinus taeda | reverse complement strand
TGTAGCCTCCAGGCGCTTGCACTTATCGCCACATGTTCAGCTTTGAATGCACCGCCTTGAAATAAGGGAGTTGTAGCCTCCAGGCACATGAATTTGGATCTGTATATGTGACTGAACCTACTCTTCAATCTAGATCTCGGTCTCGCCACTCATCGCAACTTTCAATTTCACTCGGTGCTTCGTCCTCTGCTTGATAATAATAAGCATGCTTTCTGTTATGCATTTTTTGCAACATCGTAATGATTGTTCATTTTTGTTCGTCTGTTATTAATATCAGTATAGTTTTGAGATAATAAGCATGCATTCTGTCACATATTCTTTAATCCTTTTGCAATATCTTAATGATGTGTTCAATTTTGAAATATCTTAATGATGATGTGTTATATTTGGTTTGTCTCCACATCGTATCCTCTAGCTATAAAACCATTCCGTCTTGTCTCGGTATATACCATTTAGTGCCGCTGTCTCTGATCTCTGCTACTCACTAGAGATATAGGATGGAAGGCATGAATAATATAGGATGGTGGTGGTGTACTTGGATGACCTTACTGCTGTTACTTAATGTAATTTCAATTTCAATTTCAGTTTCACCTTCGGTTGTGGATCATGGGAATAAAATATCCGATTCCTATATTTACGGTCTGTGCAATGCGAACAAATACATCAGTGGCAGTGAATACGAGAGGAATCTGAAGAGGCTATTGAAATCCCTGGTGAATGGCGCTGCCCCCAGGGGCGGATTGGCGACACATACATATGGCGGAGTCCAGGGGCTTGTGCAGTGCAGGCCCGACGTCTCTCGCCATGAGTGCCAAAGCTGTTCCGCTGCAGCGTCAGAGAGGGCTTTTCAAGGCTGCCCCAACGCCATAAGCGCTCGTGTTCAGTTCGAATTCTGCTTCATTCGCTATGAGAATTACACTTTCGCCTCTGTTCTCGATACCAGCGTTGCCTATTCTCTTGAGAGTGCGAAGAGCAACAGTAATATTCATGGTTTCAATCACACTCTCGCCAATCTCATGGCAACTCTCGCACGGAAAGCTCCCTTACACGTCAATCGATTCGCCACCGGAGCACGGGTGGTGAAACATTCTTCTGTCACCGTTTATGGATTACAAATGTGCTTCACAACACTTGCAGCGCCCGACTGCCGTGCCTGTCTGAGACAAGCGATTGGATTGTTGAATAAGTGCTGTTCTTTGCAGATGGGAGCTCAAATTTATCTGGGCAGAGGGGGTTTTATCCTTTCTGCACTGCGCCAGGCCATACACTGGGTCTGTGCCTATTACTTGCTCAGCGGTAGCAAAACCAGAAGAAACAATCTTGGCACGTAGGGCTTCAAGCACAGCATTCAAGTTGTTCTTGAAAAGAGTGACGTTGGTACTCTTGACCGTACTACATCCCGAGTTCAGAAGTTTAGCCTCTGGATCGGCGGCTGTCAGTACTGCCCAGAAGAGAAATACCACGACGATAAACTGTGAATAAACCATGGAATATGAAGCTATCATAATCCCCAAAAAATTAACAGGGTATTACCAAGGTTCAACGTAACGTCATATAAAATAGCCGAGGGCAGATGCCGCTAAAAATTTAGCAGATTCAGCCCTAGCAAGCGCACTGATGGTTGTAATGCTATCAACCGGGGATAAGCATTCCGGTGTAAGGGGGAATACTCTGTCATTGACTATGAAGTGGAACAACGGTTGCCCTGTCACTGGCAGGAGGCGACGCACACCTACCTATTTAGTACTTAGAAGAGTAAGTGGCAAGAGGCAACGCAAACCCACATATTTTGCTGAGGATTCCCGGAATAAAGCAGGCCTTGGTCAATTTTTTTTAATGGATCATGTTTATCTGGGATATTCTAAATTAGGTGGAATATTTGAGTCTATTTCCCTTTCAAAATTGAACAGCAGTGTAGTAAATTTTTTCCTTTGTGAAAATTGGTAAAAACACTGAATCTATCTATATATTTAGACATGAGTTTTAAACGATTAAAATCTGGCCAAACTTGGTATTGGATCCCCACTTGAAAGACAATAGATGAATTAAAATACAATCTGGCCAAAACTTGTGTGATTGGATTTCCATTGAAAGACAAAAACTTCTATGGATTAAACTGCTGCATTTTATAAGTTTCGGCTTTTTAAACATGTTCGCTAATAATTTTTCTGCAAAATCTAGTGAAAATACATTGAAATTATAAATTTGATTTAAAAAAATTATGAATCCTTAATGGAAAGTTTTTTAAAACATTTAAATTATTTATACAATCAAAACACATTTTAAAAAGAAACAGCAGCAACAATTACATTAAAAAAAATACTATCGATAATTTCAAAGATGAATAACAGTACTCACTATGTGATTTTTTCTGAAAATTTCATAAATTTACAAGTTATGAATTACAAAAAATTGAATTCAAACTTCAAATAAAACAAAAACAAAAACAAAAACCTAAAGAAATAAACTACACCTTTCCTGAATTATTACACAACGAACGTTTACCAGAAGTTCTAACGTGGCACAGAGAGTCGGTGAATGTGATCATGAAGTTGAAAAATCCACCAGAAGTTATGAAGTGGCACACAGACATGCGGGGAATGTGATCATGAAATTGAAGAATCGTGCACGTTCACGTAAGCATTGCTTGAGCCACATGGTGTCAGAGAGTCAAATTTCGAAGGTTCACTTTTATGAGATTTTATTCAAGGGACGCCGTCACTCGCTGTCATCCCGCGGGAAGAGTCACAAGTTAAAGGTCGAGATACGGATGGAATTTGACAGATTCGTCTGTATGCTTGAAAATCTCATAATTGGTGACATTCTTCGTTGAAAATGTTTAAAAGTGAATAATGCTGTTATCAAAATATTTTGAAAAAAAAACTCATTTTATAAATTAAAAATAATTTAATATTTAAATTAATTTTATTAAATATAACAAGTTAATATTATTCTAAGAAAAACAAGTGTTATCTAACTTTTTTGTGGTTTCTTCTATTTGTTTCACCCATTAAGTTATTTAACCCATTAAGTTAGCATGGTTTTTATTAAGCTATTCGTTAACTTTTACACACCATATTAAAATGACACTATTAATACATATTTGATAGACCAAATTAGTCTAGATACTAAATAAGATATTTTAAGAATCATATATTCTTGTAATAACCTTTGTTATGGTTATCAAAATTTAAATCTAATAATACATCAATAATTTTTAAAAATTTAAACATTTAAAATGAAAAAATATTAAAAAAATTAAACACATTTAAAATTAATAAATAGTAAAAACCAATAATACATACGCTACTTTAAAAATTTAATATTTGAATTCAAGTAAATATTAAAAAAATTAAAACATTTTCAATTATATAAAAATATTTAAAAACAATATTTAACTGTACACATATGATTTGATTACAATGAAATTCTACTTTTTTAAAAATTATTATATATAATTTATATACTAATATATATATATTATTTAATATTTAGCTTTTTATAAATCTAATTTTTTTTTTATAATTTATTAATTAATATAACCATTTAAATTAATACATTTTTCTTTCTTTTTTAATAGAATGATATATTTTATCCTTAGAATTTATATTTGTAAAATACCTTTCACTATTTCACAATAGAACCAACTACCACTATTTTAGTATATAATTTAAACTCGCCTAGCAACGAAAGACTCCTTTAACTTATAATCTTTATATATTATATATTATATACTATATTAACTTCAAATTATGATTATCAAAGTTTAAGCTAAAAAATATTGATAAATGTTAAACATAAAAACCATATGTAAATATTATACTTATAATAATATTTCACTGTGAATAAATTTAATTTACACCAATTATATATAGATAAATAGTTATGTTGATAGACATGTTTATTTTGGAATAAGATATGTTTATTTTGGAATTTTAATTTAATTGTTAATTGGTGTAACCATATAAATTAAACAGCCATGATACATCTCACATTAAGTTAGCCAAAAAAAAATCCTAAAACTAACTAAAACTATTAAATTATTATTAACTATAAAAAGAATTAATATATGAGTTAAACAATATTCTTAATCATGAAAATTCACCCTCATTTTACCATGGAAATTATTAATTTGTGAATAGATTTTATTATAATATCATGGGTCAATATTGTGACTTGTCAACGCCATGTATTCAATATGAGAGTTCTTGATACGACATTTTTTAAATTAATTCATTTGAGATAAATTAATTGAAAGAGCATAACTAATTTGGAGATAAATATGAACCCTTGATTTGTGAATACTACTATGAAAATTTCAGTGTATTTCATAGAGGTCTAATCTCTACCTATTGAGAAGTGCAACAAGAAAGTCTCAATTTGATTTTGCCTTGGTCAAATTGAGAAATCTGAATTTCCACATTAGCAGACAACTTGGACGTAGTTAACTTGTGGGACATGACTTGTGTCACTTAGTTTACTCAATAAATTCGAGTTAGAGGGCTTGGAATTCAATTAAGCATGTGTGATTTCTAATTTGTAGCAATCAAGGTCAGTTATTTCAAGTTTTGTTCAGTGAAACTAGTTCCAACATTTGGAGGAACTAGTGGAAGGTCAATTGTGCAGTGGGACAACATTCTAACTCAATGATCATCTAGTTAACTGATTATTCAGTGCAAAATAGATAGTGCGTGGAGAGAATTCAAGTTCCTTAGTTGTGGTGGAAATTCCAAGGCAATGTAACATCAATTGTAGACTAGTTCTAAGTGTATAGGTGTTGCATGCAACTAGATGATCAACCTTGGGAATTGCGCAATCAATTTGGAGAATAATTCTGAAAAAATAGGGTCTAATTCTCTAAGAATTGCACAAGGAAATAGGGGCTCAAGTTGAGGTAAAATTTTACAAAGTCTCGATCAAAGCTTCTCATTGAGTAGAGAGAGGTTATTCACTTTCAGGTTGTGCTCAGAGCGAGCAAGCAATTGTAATCTGATTAATGCAAGATGGCTAAAGGGTTTTTTAGCAGTTGCTTTCCCCTAGAAAAATATTGTGCATGTGTGTTATTTCGTATTGCATGTATGATATTGTTGTTCTAAATTGTGAATTAAATTCCCCAGATCAGTATAGTAGGATTGTGTCTCTTGATTTTAAATAAAAATGATTGAGCAATTGCAATTATACATCAAATTTCTACATGTTATCAGAGCATGATTCACATTAAAATTGGAATTTTGAAGTTGTTCCTCAGGAGGTTCAAATTTACAGCTTTAGTGTAGTAGTGTTTCTTTAGGATTGGGAAGATGATATTCAATGAGCTGAGATTATAGTATGCCTTGGAAGGCAACTCGAATTTCATTGCATGGAAGGATCTCATGGAGGCAGTGCTTGATGACAATGGATTGCTATAATATGTCAAGACAAATATTGCAAAACCACAGGCGTTTGATGCACAGAACCTATCCCATTGGAAGAAAGATCCAAGTCCAGGAGAACAATCTTGGAGGGATTGTGAGACCACATTGTCTCAAATATCCATGGAAAAGAAACTCCTTTCACGTGTGGAAGGAACTGACAAAGCTATTTGAGAATAGCAGTGATCATATAAAACTGGCCCTCAAAGACAAAATTTGAAACATTAAGATGCAGAAGAATGATACTATTTTGCAGTATCTCACCAAATTTACACAAGTTCGAGATGAAATTGAAGGGGTTGGTGTGACTGTTGCAGAAGAGGACTTGGTGAGCCTAACTCTTCTAGGACTTCCAAAATCCTAGCACAACTACCAGGACTCAATGAATGGAAGGGAAAATTTACCAAAGTGGGAAATGTTGTAGTTTGACACAGTACAAGAAGGGTTCAGGAGAAATAACTGGGATGGAACTCCATCCAAAGTAGAGGATGAAGAAAATTTTGCATTGGTAGGAAAGGGAAAGAAGGGCAAAGGGGGGAAATCTCAAACCAACCCTGAATCTAGCCAAGGGGGAAAGAAGGGCAAAGGGAAGAAATCTCAAACCAAACCAAAATATGGCCAAGGGGGAAAGAATAAAGACCTGTCCAAAATAAATTGCTTCAATTGTCATGAATTTGGGCACTATGTTACGAAGTGTCCACACAAAGTATAGCAAGAATAACTCAGGAGGAGAAACATGTGAGGCATCGTCTTCATAGTTTGAGCTAGACTTCACCCTTATCGCATGCATGGCCAACTCTATGATGGGAAGTGTGTGGTACTTGGATTTCAGTGTCTCGTTACATATGACAAGGTGTAGATATTTTTTCAGTGACATAGAGGAGAAATATTTCTAGATGCATATTAAGTCGGGGGATGAAGAAAGTGTTGGGCACTGGAGAAGGTATGTTATTTTCATTTAATTTGTCTTATTTTCTTCAAAACTCATAACCTTTTTACATCATGAGCTAGGTATATGACAAGAGATTATGATAAAATCTAGAAGATTTATATGTAACGTGAAATAACTAATAATTACCCTTTTTCTATGCAGAAAGAGGAGAAAACGAAAGACTGCCATCCCAAAGGAAAGAACAAGACCAAGTTAATTGTTGTCCCTTTGACAGGGAACCGCGTTCAAACAAGGCGATCCAAATTAGAGAGTAATAGCTAGAAAAAGGAAAAGGAGATACCCAATCGATGCAAAAGAACAAGAGGATAACTGAGAACTAACAGTTTGGCGAATCCCTCAGGATCCTTTGATCCTGAGGGATCGTTATCTTAACAATATTATGTATCGTTGATATCTCTGCTCAGCTATTATAAGAAGGGGTAGCATTGTTAGCATGGGGGAACAATTGAAACTTTGATCATCGACTCTCTTTAAAGATCGATTCACTGTAACTCTGTTTGATGTTTAATATATAAATCTTGTTGTCGTTCTATCGTTGATTCTGGAGTAACCTTAAGTAGTGATTCCCTAGAGGCTAAGGGCCTAGCCCTGGTGGATCACTTGCTCCTGTACCATATTTTCTAATTCATGTGTGGTTTGATCTCTTCCATTTACTCTGTTTAGTGATCTGACGTGCTTTATTGTTTTACATATCGGCTCTGTTATATATAATTGAATAAATAATATTATTACCTGCAACAGGAATGCTATGTTATTCATTCTAACTTTATATCGCATTGTTGTTCCTTTTGAAAATTGATATAACATTGTTGTTCCTTACATATTGCCATTCGATTACAAATTAACAGTGTTGTATATTCCTAAATCGGTACTACTGTGATTGTTGTTCATTCGGGATTGTTGTTTCGTTGTGATCGCAATTGTTGTTACTTTATAGCTGTGATTCATATTTATTGTATCGAAACTCAGATTATTGTTCCTTTTAATGTTAAGTGTGTCGTGTGTTTAATCTGGTTTGTTGTACATTCATATTTGATCTAAGTTTTTGTTCTATATTTTATTTCTATTAGTCTGTTGTTCCATTTCTGTTTGCTATTCAATTCAAAGGCTATTACTTAATTCCTGTAGGATATAATTATTATTGCATTCATTTCCGTAGGTTAAGGTTTTGCTGTTCATTCCTGTTTATAAAGATAGTTGTTGTTCCATTTCTTGTCATTTGAAGTTATCATCGCTTTGGTGTGCAAAAGGCATGAGACTGTAGTGAACATCGACATATGTTGTCTAATTCCCAGATTGATGATCCTTTCTTTGAGTGCTTTTTAATTGCATCAGTTTACAGAGGGAAGAGTTACTACTATTGTACCCTTGACTGATAAATTGTTGTAGCTTTTTGAACACATGATTTGAGTCTTAGGTTTCTTTGTGCAGGAATATTTTATTCCAAGCATCCGTTTACTCTTGTATTTGGAGCACTATACTACTAGGATTACTTTGACAAATGACCGCCTCAAACTGAGTACACTCTTTGAGATAACAAATCGTTCCTGGATTGAAAATTAATGTAGGGTAAATAGAAGCGAAAAAGATCCTTTTTACTGCTCGACAGGAAGGTACAATGCTACCAGGATTGGTACAGTCACCTTTCAAAGGGAATCAAGATCCCCTCTTCGCCTCAAAGATGTCATGTTTGTTCCATGCCTAAAGAAGAATCTCATCTCTGTTGCAGTTTTGGAAGACTATGGTTATGATGTGATCTTCAACTAAAGAAAATCATTCCTAAGACACATAGCCACTAGACAGGTGAAGCAGATCGGGGTTCGGGTGAAGAACCTGTACAATTGGATGTGGAAGATTGTATTGCAATAAGCAGTAAGGTAGAGAAAGTGCAGAGCCACGATGTCGGTGAACTTTAGCATAGGATATTGGGCCATTTGCATCATGGCGCCCTGAAAATTATGCAGCAAATAACCACTGGCCTCTCAAAAGAAGCACTTGAGCAGAAAGATGTATGAAAAGGTTGTACCTTGGGGAAGTATGTGTAATCCACATTCCATAATTGAGACAACAAAGCACATGCAATTTTGGAAAGACTCCACTCTGATGTTTGTGAACCTTTCTCAACAACCTTCACTCCTAAACATAAATATTTTGTTATTTTTATTGATGATTTCTCAAGGAAGTGTTGTATCTTCTTCATGTGGAAGAAGGATGAGACATTCTCAAATTTTGTAGAATTCAAGGCACTAATTGAGAAAGAGACTGACAAGAAGGTGAAGGCTCTTGGAGCGACAATGGAGGTGATTATCTTTCTAATGAATTCAAGGATTTCTGTGTGAAAGAAGGCATTAGAAGAGAGATGACAACAACCCAAAACCCGCAGAAAAATGGGGCAGCTGAGAGAAATAACCATAGCGTTGTTGGAGCTGCAAGAGCTATGTTACATGACCAAGGCATACCACTGCATTTATGGGCCGAGGCATGTAATGCAACAATCTACTTGCAAAACCGGAGTCCTCGTCGGATTCTTGGTATGATTACACCAGAGGAAGCTTTCTCGGGGAGAAAGTCAGATGTGTCCCACTTCAGAATTTTTGGAGCCTCTGTTTACTACCATGTCTCCAAATATTCGAGGAAGAAGGTTGAACCAACAACAAAGTTGGGACTTTTTGTGGGGTGCATTGAAACTCCACACAATTACCATGTATACTTACCTTCCCTAGGAATTTTAATTGTGCGAAGAGAGGTAAAGTTTGATGAGGAGAAAGTGATGTGGTGCTCTCTTGAGAGGGAGCTCCATATCCACTAGAAGAGGATATTTTAGCTCCAAAGAAGGAGCCTCAAGAAGTTGTGGAGCAACCACAAATGGAGGAACAAAGAGGAGGCAGAGTGGAGACATCCACTCAAGTAGAACCATCCAGAGAAGGGAGAAAAAAAATCAGGGGAGTTGATATATTGGTGCACAATGCAAGGAAGAATGTAGGAGTTCCTTCAAACTTGTGTAGGAAAAGGAGGTCACTTGAGAGGTACATTGGTTACATGGCTCTAATGACTGAGCCTGTAAAGACTCAGCCATCCTCTTTTGAGGAAGTAGTTGAGAAATTTGTTTGGGTTGATGCAATGGTGGAATAATATGAATCCATCATGAAGAATAGTGTTTTGGAAGTGCTCCCAACATCGGTAGATATTTTAGTTGTGGGTTCGAGATGGATCTTCAAAGTTAAGAATGCAACAAACATAAACATAGAGAAGTATAAGACCAGATTTGTGGCCAATGGATTCTCTCAAGCTAAGGGAATTGAGTATGAGGAAATATTTTCTCCTGTAGCAAGGTATTCATCCATTAGATCAATTATTGCATTGGATGCACATATGGGGTGGAAGATCACCAATTGGATGTAAAAACAACATTTCTTAATGTTGTTATTGAGGAGGAGGTGTATATCAAGTAACTAGAAGGTTTTGAGACATTTGATCAGGAGTCTCATGTGTGCATACTCAAGCGAGCATTGCACTATGTCAAACACGCACCCCGTGCTTGGAACACCAGTATCGACAATTATCTCACTAGTTTGGGATTCACCAAAAGTGAAGAAAATGCGAACCTTTATCACATTTTGGTAGAAGGTAAATTGTTTATCATTGTTTTATATGTTGATGATTTAATATTGACAGGTGATGAGCAGTTGATTAATGCTTGCAAGGAGGATCTTGCAAGGAAATTTGAAATGAAGGAAATGGGTCTCATGTACTACTTCCTAGGGCTAGGAGTATGACAAGGTGATGAAGAATTGTTTGTGTCTCAGGGAAAGTATGAAAATGAGGTACTGCAGAGATTGCACATGGAAGGTTGTAAGCCCATGGAGACACCTCTAGAGATCAACTAGAGGAAGGAGAATGCCACTTTAGGTGAAGAGGTGGATGCTACCATTCACCAACAATTAGTGGGTTCACTAATGTATCTTGTGAACACACGACCATATATGTGTTATGCAGTCAGCCAACTAAAAAAGCTATGGTTAGGCCAACCAAATTGTATTGGAAGGCAGTGAAGCATGTTTTCCGATACCTCAGAGGCACTACCCAATATGGATTACGGTACAAATGGACAGAGGGAGTGAAGTTGTGTGGCTTCACAGATGCAGATTGAGCAGGGAGTCCATCTGACTGAAAGAGTAGATTAGGTGGAATTTTCAATGTTGGGTCCACAACAGTTTCCTGGTATCGCGAGAAGCAAATATTTGTGGTGCCCAGCTCTATAGAAACAGAATACATGGTTGCAAGTCAAGCAACATGTGAGGGGATCTGGACAAGAAAGACACTTGTGGGACTGTTTAATTAGATGATGGATCCAACAATGATCTATTGCAATAATTATAGTTTCATTAAGCTCTCTGAGAATCTGGTATTTCATGATCAATCCAAGCATATAGATATTCGATATCATCATTTACGAGATTGAGGGCAGAGGTGGATAATGTTGCTATAATACATTTTGATAAAGGAACAAGATGCTGACATCTTGACACTAACATCTTGACAAAGGCATTGTCAAGAGGGAAGTTGAAGTTCCACAGGTGCAATATAGGGGTGGTTGATAATCCCTTTCTTGCTGAGAGGGAGTGTTGAGAAGTGCAACAAGAAAGTCTCAATTTGTTTTTGCCTTGGTCAAATTGAGAAAATTTCAATTTCCACATCATTTGACAAATTGTATGCAGTTAACTTGTGTGATATGGCTTTTGTCACTCAGTTTACTCTGTAAATTTGAGTTAGAGGGCTTGGAGTTCAGTTAAGCATGCGTGATTGTTAATTTGTAGCAATCAAGGTTAGTTATTTCAAGTTGTATTCATTTAAACTAGTTCTAACAGTTGGAGGAACTAGTGGAAGGCTAGTTGTGTAGTGGGACAACAATCTAACTTAGTGATCATCCAGTTAATTCATCAATCAACCCAAAATAACTAGTGCATGTAGAGAATTTGTGTTCCCCAGTTGTGGTGGAGATTCCACGGAAGTGTAACATCAAATGTAGACTAGTTCAGAGTGTACAGGTGTTGCATGCTACCATATGATCAACCTTGAGAATCACACAATCAATTTGGAGAACGAATCCTAAAAAATAAGGCCTAATTCTCTAGGAATTGTGTAAGGAAATAGGGGCTTAAGCTAAGGTGGAATTTGACTAAGTCTCGGTTAGAGCTTCTCATTGAGCACAAATATGTTATTCAATTGCAAATTGTGCTCAGAGCGAGCAAGCAATTGTGATACATCCCTATTCATCTGATTAATGCAACTAGGCTTAAGGAGTTTTTAGCAGTTGCTTTCCCTTGGAAAAATATTGTGCATGTGTGTTAATTCTTATTGCATATTTGAGATTATTGTTCTAAATTGTAAATTAAATTCCACAAATCAGTAGAGTAGGGTTGTGTCTCTTGATTTTAGATAAAACTTCTTGAGCAGTTGCAGTTCTACATCATATTTCTACAAACCATCCACCTAATAATCATTGATAATTATATTAGAAATTTGGAAGGCCTATATTGAAATATGCATATCTATCGACATAATAATTATTAGGTGAATTATACAGTTTAACTTCCATAGAATATTCTAGAATATTTTTAATAATAATCAATGTTAAAATTTATCTCTAAAATAATTATGCCTTTTTTTTCCATTTAATATAATTGATTAATTAAAACAATGTTATATGAAATGAGTTGTAGTCGTGGTATTGACTCATTATATTGTAACAAAACCTATTTACAAGAATCTCCATGATAAAATAAGGGTGAATCTCCATGGTTAAGAATCTTATTACTTGTTTTTTTAAATATATATATGTTTAACTTATATGTTAATTATTTTTATAATCAATAATAATAATGAAGTAAAAATT
>APFE030906043.1:0-16623 GCA_000404065.3 Pinus taeda | reverse complement strand
AAATAAAATAGAAAAAATTTATGAAAAAATGTAACGGAGTCATTTAACGAGCGGCAAGAATTATTTGGACGGTTAACATTCGCTGGAATCTGGGCAAAAAAATTTCAAAAAAACTTATAGAAACACTGCTTGAATCGTGTTTTTGATGGTGGAAATTGATTCAACACCATTAAAAATGGTGAAGATACCTAAAATTTTAAAATTTTGAAATTTAACATCTTGGATTTACAAAAATCTTTGCCAAATTTTCTCTAAATATAACCAGAATTTCCATAACTTTCTGGGCCACTCCTCCCCTCATTAAAGTAAACGAAATGTACCACATGCCCATGCACATCCCATCCCACCCCACATCCCATCCCATGGCATGATGAAAGCATGCGCATGTGCATGCGATGACGATAATGTCGTGTGAATGAGGAAGCAATGAAGGGCATCATCATCATCATCCATGCCCGGCAAGCCCAAGGATTCCGTGCATCCTCCCAATTGTCCCGACACACGGTGACAGCGACCTCCCACTAACTCCGATCGGACGATCCAGGAGGCCCCCGGAACCACCGCATCATTGCGCTTCCGCCGTCCGATGCGTCCAAAGCACGCGAGGAGGCCACGTCACGGCAGGCCATTGGTTGGGAGTTGCCCGACAACCCAGCGAAGGCGGCCGGCTCCTTGTCGGCTTGGAATTGTGCCCTTTCGAGCTTTAATAATAATCCCAGACAGCGACATATAGATATATAATTACTGTAATAAAAACATTTAATTATATAAAGCATTCGCGTTTATCGCATCCTTACGTAAGGCGCCCCTCATCGATGAACAGCCCGTTGGTGTCGGGCAAATAGAGCCGTCGGATCCCGACATAATAATTGAGATGGGCACCTACAGCTTCGCGGCTGCCCGACGCGAGGGGTTAAAAAGTGCGCAAGTTGGGAAGGGTCGCCAAAGTCTGATAAAATTGGGAAAGTCCAAGTCAGTCTGTGTCGAGCGATCGTGTGTGTATTTGTGTGTACAGAAAGTGGTGGCTACGCCTGCGCTTTACTTTGTTTTCATGGAGGGGCCTTGATTGTCTCATTGTCTTTCTGTCTCTTACTGGTGGCGCTCCGGTGGTTTGTCGGTGGTGATAAGCCTCAAGTCTCCCATAGGTTCTGATTTCTTTTAAAGATAAGCTTCTTGGCTTCTGTTATTCTATGTCTTCTAGTGCTGGTGTCGGATCATCTTTGAAAGTTGTTGATTCTTCATCTTCTTCGTCAACAGACGGAAATACCAGAGCAAATTTGGGTCTGAGGGAACAGGGATTTACATAAGAAGTTTCTCATTCTGTTTCTTGTAGCACTGAGTCGCAGGTTCGAATGGAGATCGAGCAGAATCTGAAAGAAACAGAGCTTCGCCTGGGTCTCCCAGGGGCGCTTTCTCCCGTTCGTGAACATACCAAATGCCCGGCAAGTAACGAAGAAAGCTCCAGCTCCGCGAGCTCGGAGCTCTGCCTGCTGAGTCCTCGGCGCCCGGCGACGGAAAAGAAGCTGTTTCCAGAGGAAAAGTCGGAGAGCGTGGCAGCGGAGAAATACCCTTATTGGCACTCGCCGCCCCTGCTGCAGAGTGGATATCAGTTCGCGCGTGATGTGAAGAGCAGCGGCGGGGCCAAGAGGGGGTTCGCCGAGGCCATGGAAGGCAGGAAGGTATTTTCTGGCGGGAAATGGGTGTTTCCTGTGGTGACCCCTGGATCCTCCGAGGTGGAGGCCAGTAAGGCCAAGTTTTTGCAGCAGCAGGGACAGCTGGCGTCCCCCAAGGCCAGTGTTGTGCAGGGGGCGGCTTCTATGTGGCAGCAGCAGCAGGGGGATCAGTACCTCACTAATTCTACTGGTGTGAGTAATCTGAATGGAAATTGCAAGTCTATTGTTATGAATGATGGGGGTTGTTCCTCATCAATTGGGAAAGAAGCAGCGGGGCAGTCCAAGGTAGCAGTGCAGGAGAGATCCTCCCAGCATGGATCCAGCAAGAATCAGGGTTCGGCAGCAGCTGAGGTGCCTCCTGCATCCAAGTAAGTAGTCTTCACTGTTTCATTAAAGGCAGTAGCTAAAAAACAACGGTCGCTTGCCTTGTAGGTGAAAGGGAGTAGCTAATTTAGCCTGTAACAAGGTTCAAGTCATTCTAAGCTAGTTCATGCGCGTTTACTTGTGAATGCGTTCTCTAGGTGAAGTCCTGGGCGATTTTGATGGAATAGATCTCTCTCACCAGCTCTAGGTGACCTTAGGGAAGTAGATATCCCTCACAATTCCTGGGTAACTTTCAGGGAACAAACATCCCTCACCCCAACTCACACCCAAACTTTCAGGGGATAAATATCCCTCAGCCCAACTCATAGCAGCTTTGAGCCAAAGGCAAGCGAATTCAATGGTTTTCTGGCAAGGCGAAATCTGCGTATGTTAGGCTCATAGTGATAATTTATAAGAAAAGAACTTGGGCAGGATAACAATTCAACCCAGGATTACCAACATCCCTCCGGTTGGGGCCAAGTGCAAGTTGTGGGTGACTTCCACTGGCTGCAGCTTTGCTGAAGGAAACTGAATTGAACGGTGTTAATAGTTCCCCTCTAATGTGAAATATGTGGACGTTAACTTCATTAAGTGGAAACTAGTTCCAAAAAAATGGGGAGACTAAGAATTAAACCCAAGTCTTCCGGTATCCGTGAATATGCTCGGCTTTCAGGCCTCCTAGCCACCTAACCAACTTTGTTATAATAGTGTTGGAACTTGGACAAAGAAAAGCTAGAAATCAAACGCTGGATCTACTCTGATACCATGTTAGAAACTTGAAACTAGGACAGGCTTTTAGGTCTCCGAGCCACCTAAACAACCTTGTTTTAACACTGTTAAAACTTGGGCAGTAAAAGCTAGAAATCCAGTGCTGTACCTATCTCTGATGCTACGTTAGAAACTTGAACTTTGACATTCTAGCCAGCTAAACCAACCTCCTTTTACTAGTCTTGAAACTTGGTCAGAGAAAGCTAGTAGTCCAATCCAGGACCTGATTCTGATACCATGTTAAAACTTGGACAGGCTAGGAATCGAATCCAAGCCCATCCTCTCCTTGCACTGGTCGGCTGCTAGTTTCTGGGTCAGGTGTCCTAATCACCTAATCAACCTTCTCTGCAGTTGAGAGAGGGGCTGGTTTGGGAAGCATTATAGGTTGATGTGATAGATCCTTGTGTACTAAAGTATAACATCCCTATCTTGATAAGAAGAAGCTGCTTCAAAACAAAAAAGGTCTTGGCTAGGCTAAGATTTAAAGCCAGGACACCCATCATACTTCAACCCATCCTTTGGCTTATTAGGCCTCCTATATGCCTAACCGACCTTGTTCTAATAGAGTGATGAAACTAGGGCAGGGAAAGCTACAAATCTAATCTAGGCCCTGAGTTGGATACCGTGTTAAACTTGGCAGGGTAGGAATTGAAACCAAACCCACCCTCACCCCCTGCTGGTTGGGTGCCTAGCCCCTTGGATCAAGCCTCCTGAAAACCTACTCAACTTTTTCAAAAATTGTAAGACAAGGGTAGTTTGGGAAGACTATGAGTTAATATTACAGATCCTCAGTCACTCCAGTGTATATCCTTGTTGAGGGTTTCGTTCAATGTAAATTTGACTAACCACCTGGTTCTAATACCATGTTAAAACTGGTATGGATTAAAAATTGAAGGGGCTTGCTCTGAATGTTTTTTTGCACTAAAGTTTTTCTACAACTCGGGGATAATATAATTTCACATTTCAGAACAACTACAATAGTAGGTTTCAGAGGTTATGCTGTGTTTCCTATGGAAGATGCAGCTTACCGATTTCTTTAATCATGTCCACACAGCCTGTAGCCTTTATCCTCTATGGATTTTGAAAACTCGACAATCTTGTCAAGGTTCTGAGTCTTAACCACATGTTTTGAGACATCTATAGTGCGATTTACAGAGCTGCTTTTATCACAGATTGGTATATTTCCAAGTCAACTGTTTGTGCCTTATCGTAATTGCTCTTTTACTGCTTCTAGGATTCTATCAAATTGTTGGGGTTCTTGCAGTGGTTCAATTGGGCATCATATTTTGAAGTGCATCTACGAAGAGGGAATCTATCTTTTATTATTTTTCAAGGGTTGAATTTTGTGTGGCTGCTTGTGGAGCCCACTTAAACCCATAATGAGTTGTTTCCATAATGTTTATGGCACAGTTTTTAGAAAAAAAATGTCACAGTTTGCATTGTTAACCTCTACACTTTATCTTTTGGAGTTCTTGCTAAGAAAATATTACATTTGCTTTGATTTGCAGAGCTCAGGTGGTAGGATGGCCACCAATCCGATCTTTCAGGAAGAATACTTTAGCTGCAAATTCAAAATCTTCAGATGAGAGCGAGGGAAAGCCTGGTTCAAATGCCTTGTACGTTAAAGTCAGCATGGATGGAGCTCCATATTTGAGAAAGGTTGACTTAAAACTGTACAATAGGTACCAGGAGCTTTCCTCTGCATTAGAAAAAATGTTTAGCGGTTTTACTATTGGTGAGTTCTAATTTGTATTTTGGTTTATTTTCTGGATTGTACTCCTATGTTGGAAGTCGTATTTTAAGACGATGTTGCTGTGGTTGATGGGTTCAGGTCAATATGGCTCTCATGGCCTACCTGGAAGGGATGGTTTGAGTGAGAGCAAGCTGATGGACCTGCTGCATGGGTCAGAATATGTGCTTACTTATGAGGACAAGGATGGTGATTGGATGCTTGTTGGAGATGTTCCCTGGGAGTAAGTTTAAGAGAACCTCCTTTATTGATGTTGATAAAAGCTTCTGGCATATTTGATGAAGCTTCCTTCTTCCTTGATTGTTCTTTGATAGCTGTTACTTATACTTTTGCTACAATTGCTTACTGCTTTAGTGGAGCCAAAATGCTGACCATATGACTACCCTGCTGTAGGATGTTTGTTGATTCATGTAAGAGGCTTCGAATAATGAAGGGGTCAGATGCAATTGGCCTTGGTATGCACACAACTTAAATTCAGTATATTTAAACTTCTTGATTATTCTTTCCATATTTTGAGTTGATTAGTGGTGTCCTTGGTGTAGCTGAAAGCACATGTACAGAAGATCCGCAAATATCACTATGTTTTTCATCTAATAATTGTAGTGTCATTCACGCATTGATGGATTAAAACCATCTCCTGACCGACCATAGTGTAATTTCACAGCATGTTTATTGTGCAGAGTGTTTCCTTTCCATACATTATTTATATTCATTTTCTACTTTCTATGGCTTGCAGCTCCCAGGGCCATGGAAAAATGTAAAAGTAGGAGCTAAAGCTCAAGCATGACCTGTTCTCTGGACTCTGTGGGCATATGGATTGGGTACGAGTTGGTGGATGTGGAGTTAGATGAAGTCGAGTATGTTTCTCATTCAATTGCAGCAGAAACAGGGCCAACAGAAAGGCTAATTAATTTCTTATCAGCATTCAGACTTGCTCACTTCATGGTTATAATTACCATATTCACTTCAGCTGGATTATAGTCACTGGTCCTTTGTTATTAGAATCGATTTTTATTTTCTGGAAATGATTGGAAGATGGCACATGTAATGAGACGATATGCACAGGTCAGAAGCAGGTCTCGTATACTTGGGAAGGCAATATTATGGGAGAGGATACCATCCGGAACAGTGAGAGTCCTTCTATGATGCTTTCTTTTAAGTTTTAATTAAACTTTGTGAAAACTGAATTCCGTCAGTCTAAAAAAGTGACTTGGAAGCACAGACCTGTTCTCTATAATAACTACATTGTGTTGGATCTGAGCATTCTTACAGCTTTTAGGAGCCATGTCTCTTCATCAACAGTGAGGAAGGTGGTAATTGTAAATTTTATTTTGAATCTTTTACAAGGGGCAAATGTCTCTCAAGACTTTGAAAGTAGGTTTGTGGACTTCAGTTATCTGCTAAAAGGAACGAGTCACATTTTGTGAAACTTCTCGCAGCAATGCTTTTGGACTAGCTGGATTATTAATGTTTGCTAGCTTATTTAATTTATTGCAAAAGTCAATTTGTATGATGTTTTTAAGCGTTAT
Organism: Pinus taeda; assembly: GCA_000404065.3. Taxonomy (NCBI): domain Eukaryota; kingdom Viridiplantae; phylum Streptophyta; class Pinopsida; order Pinales; family Pinaceae; genus Pinus; species Pinus taeda. The sequence continues at coordinate 10,540 of APFE030906043.1, read as the reverse complement.
ATATATGGTTTTTTTGGCATCTAAGAAAAGCCTTTTCTTCCTGAATGGCGGTGTATGTGATTTGTCTGACTGATTTCTATTTCAAATGTGTTTTCTGGAGGCTCAATTTTTTTTGTAGTAAATTGAATGTCTGCTGTTTTATTTTTACAGGGTTACACCTTAGAAAGACTGATCTCCATTTCAAATTTATTGACATGGTCGTTAATTTCAGTGTGTTGTATGTCTGCCTAAGAGTTATTCATTGCAAGATTGCTGGAGAGTCTAATAAATTATATGATTCATTCAATCTGGGAATCATTCAAATAACGATCTGATTAGGATTCCTTAGAGAGTTGTTTCATGATTTTGGCTGTCATGGAGTTAGTTTTACAAAGGCATCCTATGTTAACAGATTTCGAAACTGATGTGATCTATCCGGAAGAGTTTTGCTTGATAATTATGAATCACGGAAGATTTTTGCTTGATAATTATGTGATCTATCCGGAAGAGTTTTGCTTGATAATTATGTGATCACAGAAGCGTCCATTCTGAGATTTGGTTACTACTATTTCCACAAACTCTTTTACATTTGAATTACACTGTGAGTAGGTAGGCAAAATGTGTTCATTTTGTAACTGGTTAATGCTTCTATTTAAACCACACTATGAGTAGGTAAAAGATGTATTCGGTTGTAACTGGTTAATGCTTGTGTCTGAATTACGCCATGAGTAGGTAAAAGATGTATTCGGTTGTAACTGGTTAATGCTTCTGTCTGAATTACACCATGACACCATGAGTAGGATGCCTGTCTCCAACTTCCAACAGAAAAGGCGTGGGCGTTAATGCTGTGGATAGGTATAGAGCACAATGCTAAGAATCGATGGATGTAACCACTGACAAAAGAATGAAAGCGGTGACACGTTGGGGTACACTATGATTGTGGACCACTCTGATTTATACGGAATCATATGAGTCCGGACTTTAAATTTGTGAGATTTGATCAGAGCTCATATTCAACCTTGTTCCATATCGCTAGTTCCAAGTGGTCCCATATTTGATTATGCTCATCCACTTTACCATTCAAGCTTCAAACTTCACTGCTATTCTTAGTTTCATAATTGTTTTGTCTCCAACATTTAATGTTGGTAATAATTAAAAGGAGGATCACGGAATACTCTTTTCTCACCAAATTACACAATCACCATGCTTCTGTAAAGTCCCGTAATAATCCACTTGCGTCATGTGATGAATTCTGTTTCGCAGGATTTGAATTATGGGTCTGAATTACAAGATACAAGAGCCGTGCGCTGTTAAGAAAGAAGTCCTTACCCATTTCATTGACAGTTCAATGGAGACCCTATCCAGTGTGAAATTTAGAATTTTTTTTACAGATATCAATCAAAATTGTATAATTTAGATATCAATCAAAATTGTATATTTGGATGCAATAAGGGTTTTTCAGGTTTTGAGTATATATATACAGGAAAAATCCGCCAGAAAAGCTTTCAAAAAGTCTCATTATAGACAACTGCTATATATACATTCAAAAATACAATTGAAATAATTAAAAATTACATTTCAAAAATACAATTTAAATAATTAGAAATTACATTTTCACCAATAATAATTACACAACCCGAAATTAAAAAGATTGAAGGCTAAGACTTTACTAATTCTTGCTTGCCAAAACTTAGCCAGAATATTCCAATCATGTATTACTGCATATGCGATAATGTAGTTTGGCATTTAGTGTCACAGAAGCTTTTGTCCTCACTTCTGAATGCATAGCCATCTAGTGACAGCTGCAATATTGCTATTTGCATATACATGTTGTCGGATGAATATCTTGGGTTCTGAACTAAGGTTTTCCTTAAAGCATTATGCATCTATCAGTGCAACACCAAATGTAATATATCTTGGTAACAGCATTTCAGATTAATCAATGTATATCATAGTATCTATTGCACTTAAAGCTATCTTGGTAACAGCATTTCAGATTAATCAATGTATATCATAGTATCTATTGCACTTAAAGCTAACCGAGGGTGTATTGATTATTTTTACTTTATATCTATGATCAACTAGGAAGGAAGAACTATTTTACTATGAATCTGGTTAAGTCATAGTATCTATTGCACTTAAAGCTAACCGAGGGTGTATTGATTATTTTTACTTTATATCTATTATCAATTATGAAGGAAGAACTATTTTACTATGAATCTGGTTAAGTCATAGTATCTATTGCACTTAAAGCTAACCGAGGGTGTATTGATTATTTTTACTTTATATCTATTATCAACTATGAAGGAAGAACTATTTTACTATGAATCTGGTTAAGTCAGGGTGATATTTTCTTTATCAAGGCAATCTTCGGGCATGTTTTGCTTCTTATAGATTGGCTCAATTGTGATACTGTTCCATATGCATCTATCAGTGTAACATCAAATGTAATATATCTTGGTAACAGCATCTCATGTTATCTATTGCATTTTTCTTTAGTATTGGTTGCATTTAAAGCTAGCTGAGGGTGTTTACTGATTGCCATTTTTCTTTCATATCAACTATGAAGCTTACTATTTCACTATCAATCTGGTTAAGTCAGGGTGATATTCTCTTTATTATTAAAGTTCTATTTTTTAGGCAGGCAATCTGGTTAAGTCAGGGTGATTTTCTTAATCAAGGTTTTAATCTTCATCTTCAGACATGTTTTGCAATCTTATAGATAGGTTTTATTTTTTCTTTATTAAGGTTCTAAATTTTAGGCAGGCATTCTGGTTACAAGTCAGGGTGATATTTTCTTTATCAAGGCTTTAATCTTTAGGCATGTTCTGCATCTTATAGATTGACTGTATTTTGATATTGTCTCATAATTTTTTGACCGTTTGTCTATGAGGTGTAGATGAGTTACTTTGTGTGATATTTTCTTAAATAATTTTTTGACAGTTTATATATGTGTAGATGAGTTACTTTGTGTGGGGTTTAGTCTTTGCAAAGTCTCAAGTTCAAATCTGATGAGAAAGAATTAAGAATGGAAGCCATGTTTGAAAAATAAACATCTCTAAAGGTGTTGAAACACGATCCATCTTTTTAAACCGAAAAAATATTTTTCATTTACATGCGATTATAATATTTCCAAAATTGAGAAATAACACACTTGCTACATTGTGGTCTTAAAAAAAAGTTTAAAAACAAAATCGAAATTTCTTGATGCATCATGAGAAGAAGCTGTACAAGGAAAACATATCAACCTTGCTTTAAAATCCAAATGTCTTATAGATTTTATCCATGATTAGAAAAACAAATCAACCTTGCTTTAAAACCAATTATTTTCTTTTGTAGATTGTATCCATGATTTGACCAGAGCAACCTTGCTCAACCAAAACCTAACCTTTCATAGATTTATATCCTTGATTTGACTAGGAAAAGACTGGAGTACGATAGGCCTAGTATCGATAGCCCTTTGTTATATAAAAGGGTAAAATATCCGGCCCTGCTGAAGGTTCAAGGTATATCTCGGTCTCCCATCAACGTCTGTCTCTTCAAACTCATGATGATAATTACAAAATCCAATCCCATCCCATCCCATGGGGCCTACAGCGTTGGGACCCTCCTCCGGGTTGTCACCCACAAGCAGGCCCTCATGATTCTTCCGTCCACAGGATGCTGCTTGTATTTACTTGCAACTTAAAGGGAGACAGCCATATCAATGGCCACACGCAGGCTGATCCTTCCCATTTTTCTATATTGATTGCCTGATTGCCCGGGTCCATTTGCATTATAATTACTATAACACGTGATTTCAGTCAATGGTTGATACCTCTGCTGTATTATCTTTTCTGGAAGAGAGTAACAGATTTGATGCTTCCTGCCTTCTTCCACTTTCCAGTGAACACATGTAAACAACACCCCGAAGGGTTTTATAATTGTTTGACGCTGTTATGGAGGCAAATGTTTTTGGATTTTCTATAGCCTTGACCTATCTACTTTAATTTTGTTTTGTTTTTTAAAGAGAAGTTTCCCTTATCGGCTTATGATAGATGCAACGTAGGGGGCGTAATTTTTGGGAGAATCTTGCACCATTATATATATAAAAATAAAATCAGACTGGCCCATACGATGACTAAAAAGGAAGGGCATCAAAGTTTGGATTTTTAATATTGAAGATTTTCTTGAATAGTGTAGGGAAGATGTTTTTGAAAGTGTATGAATGTTAGTGGAATACAAGCTTGGTTTGGTTTTTATATTCAGGAGATTTTGAATAAAATTTACTCAACCTTGGCATCAATTAAATATTTATGGTAATATTTTATAATTATTTATTGTAATATTTTAAATTGATAAAAAATTGATTTTGCTATTTTATAAGTTTTTTTTGATAATAGATAAAAATTGTTCTTATTTCAAAGTGGTATTTGTCAGTGTTCCACAGGGACTCAGGGCGTACCCTCAGGGTGGGGGACATGCTTCTTTGCTTCCACACACTTTCGAGAAGGGAAATATTTGTGAAAACCTTTCTCAGGTTTTTTTTTGGGAAATTTGTGGAAACTCTGGCTTTAGGGATGAAAAACGTCATTGCCTTTTGCAATTTATTTTGTTAATAACAATTAAAAATATAAAATTAAAATGTCTTCTAATTTTTTTGCAAATAATAATGAAAAATTTAAAAAATGACAAATTTTCATATAATTAAAAAAACGGAAATAAAATTGAATAAATTAAAATTTTAAAATATAATCCTTATGATTAAGATTTACCCGGGTGGGGGCTTGAGACATTTGGAGCTATGATTTTCATTTTGTGACTTGGAGCCATCGCATTGGAGGTACTTGTTGAGAAATTTATTAATATTTTCACAACCTTTTATGTTTACTTTTAATTTAGTGTTTTATGACTATTTTAGACTTTACCATAATGTCATTGTCATATGATGAATTTACTTTCAACGTGCATGGTGTAATTTTAATTGTCAAATGATTAATTTAATTTAGATGTACTTCGCATAATATTAATGCCCATTGTCAAATGATGAATTTAGATGGAACATTGCATAATGTCAAATGATGGATTTAGTTTGGTAATTTACTTTTAGATTTACAATTTTACATTGATGATTGTAGAAATGTGAAATGATAATTTTGGTTCACAATAGTCTACTACGAAACAATGACCATAATTAGATGCACATTTTATAATTATTAAGATTTACTATTTGCTAATTTAGTTATTGACATATTGTTGGGATTTTATCTTTTATTTTTATATATTAAATTTATAATATTTATGACTTTGACATGCCCTCTCCCCAAAATTTCTCTAAATTTTGAGGTTGCTTATATACACCCCTTTGTGCATATCCCCGCTCCCACGTTTCTCGGGAACTCAATGGAATATTGCTATTTATATACTTATTTAATAATCATATGAGTGATAGAAATTTGCTATTATATATTGTTGAATTTGATAGGATTATTTTTATAATATCTCAATTTGATCTTTAGATTAGTGATATATATGTGTACATGATGAATAATTAGAAATTGAATGATGTAACATGTAAAATAACATGTTGAATCATAATGCAAAAATACATAATAAGTTGCAAAAGGATAAGGATAAAAGATTGGGAAGTTATGATTCCACTAGAGAGGGAAAGAAAATAATATTATTTTATTATTATTGTTGACACCTAAACATAGGAATTGGGTTAACAACTGTAAATAATGTAAATAAATAAAAGAGAAAATGGAGAGTCATGGAGAAAAGAAACTCAACAGTCACTCCCTCATGTATATAATAATGAACAACCTAAATGAATATACAATCTCATTTTTGAGGAGTTACTCCCTTCTGCCTATGTTCTGCCTCTTTTGCAGAATTGACACATCTGCCCCTGCTCCTCAGGCCTGACAGTGTCACATGTGTTTTCTATTCCCTCCGAACAGTCGGCCCTCCGACCCTCCATTGGCTTGGTGGTATCTCATTGAATCGTGCTCGGTTGTTGGAATCGTTGGAATAGATGTCTCGAACGGAGTAGCCGCTACCTGGTAGTATCGCTGTAATTTTTAGAATAGATATCGAGCTCGGCCCCTTGGCCTCTCCCCTTAACCTCGCTCCCATACACGGTCGACATTACCAACACGACTCCACTATATACGTGGTCCCCTCCACATTGTGGTTACCCGCAGCCCGTGCGTAACCATTGAATACGCAATCCCCTCCCCACTGTATACGCGGTCTTCACAAGCAGTCGACTCGTTGGTCCCATATGTTGCTCCTTCCAACACGTAGTGCTCCCTCACAGCTTGTTTGCAACACCCATACACACCAAAGCTTTCTTGCAGCACTCATATGCACAACCACTCCCTCCCTCCCTCGCCTTCCGTAGGTCGACTACACACACCGGTCGGTGGCAAATGTCGTTGTGCCAAAAACGATTCCTTTGAAGAGAACACCAATTTTTTCTTTAGAATTATTGTGAATCTGAAGCTTGGAATAGTAGGAGGGATAAGGACCATAAAACACATTGTCAAATGGGGTCGGCTAGCTCTTTTTTTGCCGAAAAGCCATTAGGCGAGCTCCAATACGCGGAGCTACCAATATTCTTCTCTCCAATATCACAGTAGATTGCATTGGATGTCCAATACTGGTCTTGTGAGAGATGAACTCCTTTAAAGCCACAAAATATGGAGTCCTTTAAAACCATGCTGGAAGATAATGTCTTTTTACCAGAACTGCGTTTTTATCAGTAATGCATTTTTAACCAGAACTGCATTCTTGATCAGAATTGCACTTTTTTTTCTTAAAGATATTGCTATTACATTGCAGAAGTGAAAATATTTTATATATTGGCAGTAGAAGTATATTTTTTTTACAGTTCATAATTTTTAAAAATGCACTCATTAATATCTATTGTGGGAGTGGTCCTCAATGGGAAGGAAAATTATCCTGAGTGGTCTCGGAAAATCAAAGACACTCATTTTTAATGAACTATGGAAAGGAGTGTGTTGGAGACGAAGACAAAGAGCCAGAACAACGTACCTCAGACAAGGAATTCACCATTTTGGAAAATAAGAACAACAAGGCTTATGCATTGATTGCAGCATCAGTAAATGAAGAGGTGAGTCGCCATATTTCCCCATTTTCAAATGCTTTCAAAGCCTTACAAAAACTGAAGGAACTCTATGACGCACACTTTGCACTTGAAGTTGTTTAACTCGTGATTAAATTGTTCAGCCTTGAATTACAAAATGATGATCTTCTTGCTCTTGCATCAGAAGTAAAATCTATTATGCATGATATCAAAGTCACTAATGGTGAACCGGACATTCCTCTAATAGCTTTTCTCAAGGCACTTTATCCCACTTACTCAAATTATCTTGAGTCATTGCAAGCAAATGGAAGCTTCAAAGATACTACCTTTGACTCCCTTGTGGAAAAATTTGTTGGAAGAGAGAAAGCTTTTGGGAAGGAGATAGCTCCTCAGTCCTCTGAAGAGGTTGCGTGTCTTCAACATAGAGAGAAGAATCGTGCTCAAGATTCTTCAAGAGGAAGAGGTGGTCAAAGAGGAAGAGGAAGAAATTTTAGAGGCAGAGGGGGGCAGACACTCTCAAGGAGAAAAGTCAGATTTGCACTACATATGCTGCAAAAGAGGTGGATCACATGATGCATCCACATGCAAGTTGCCTTGGGACAAAATTGAGCAGGAAAGAAACCAAACCAAAGGTAAAACTAATGACAAAGAGAAAAGTAAAGCACCCGAATCCGCTCACTATGTTGTGGCACACTGTAATATTGGAGTAAATGAAGACTTATTTATTGCTTCACTTGCTTCTTGGAAAAATGATTGGTTGCTTGATTCAGGAGCAACATGCCACATGATTTTTAGAAGAATTTATTGACAATGTTGATAGAGCAGTATACTTTGCAGACAAATCAAAACTCAAGCCATCAGGGCTTAGCACAATCAAGCTTAAATTCCCTGGTCTTCCAGACTTTCTTCTGCATCATGTTTTATATCTCTCACAATTGAGGAGAAACTTGCTGCCCTTGGTCCACATTTGCCAACAAGGACACTCCATTCATATGTTTGATGGCAAGGTTGAGGTGAGAAAAGCATCAGACCACTCACTTGTCATGACGGGGATAGAAAAAGAAAGACTTCTCAAGTTGCAGGGTACCTTTGCTCGTGCAAAAAATTTATCATACAATTCTCATTATGAAGAAGGTACATTTCCATCAAGTTTATTATGGCATGCTAGATTTGGACACTTAAACTATGACAATCTTCGCTTGTTGAAGAAAAATGGTGTTATTGGTTTGCCTACAATTCCTAGGAAACTTAAGCAATGTGATTCTTGCATTCTAGGAAAGCATAACAAACAGTCTTTTCATGATTCACATTCCAGAGCACATAGAAAACTTGAACTCATTCATTCAAATTTATGTGGTCCAATGCCTGTTCCTTCTGCAAATGGAAATAAATAGATGATGACATTTATTGATGACTACACGAGAATGTGTTGGGTTTATTTATTAAGAACAAATCTGATGCTTTTCAAACATTCAAGAACTTTCATACATGGATTGAAAATGATGCACAATCTCATATTGGCTCTATTCACACTAATGATGGAAAAGAATACACTTCAAATGGCTATGAAAAATATCTTCGTGAACATGGGATCAAACATCAAACAACTGTGCCTTATAATCCCCAATAGAACGGAGTAGCCGAAAGAATGAATAGGACAATCTTAAATATGGTGCGCTCCATGATGTTTTTCAAAAATGTAAAAATAATGTTTTGGTTTGATGTAGTTCTATGTGTTGTATATGTAAAGAATAGATGTCCATCTAATGCTATTAGAAACAAGACTCCTTATGAAATATGGTATAGACACATTCCTCAGGGTCTTTGGTTCCACCTATTATGCCTTGATACCAAAGGTACATAGAAACAAAATTGGTGCAAGAAGTCATAAGTGTATCTCCCCGGGGTATTCAAACACCTCCAAAGCATATCGTCTCTATGATGAAGTCAATAAAAAGTTTGTTGTATCTAGAGATGTAATCTTTCTTGAATCATCCAAAACTGACAATGTTGTTAAACGACAACTTGATCGCTTTGATAGATTCGCAAATGCAAAATCATTTCAAGAATTTGATAATTAGATTCCACATCTTGAAGGGGGATTCCAATACTAGATCAACCCATGGAATCTTCTTTTGAAGCACTCTCTCCCTCGCATGAAACTCCAACAATGGATGATACTTTGAGTGATGTGATTGATGGAATTGGGAGACTCAATCTTGATTCAGTCCCAACTCAATCAACATAGTAGCCTAGACCATCTCAGAAAGGTCCCCCAAAGTGGCTAACAAAGACACTTTAAAGTGTTTATCCTAATCAGGTTGGAAAGACAAGAACTAGAAATTCAACCCGACAAAATGGAGGTGATGTAGATGACCCTGATTCACCTGTTGATATGGATGTTTCTTATGATTGTGAATTGAATTTGTCTACAGATTTTGAACCAACTTCCTTCAAAGACACTGCTTCTCATGATAAATGGAAAGAAGAAATGCAAAAGGAGTATGATGCCTTGATAAAGAATGGCACTTGGACGCTGGTTGATCCTCCATTGGAAACCAAACCAATTGGCTGCAAGTGGGTCTACAAGAACAAGTATAAAGATGATGGCTTACTTGACAAGCACAAAGCTAGGCTTGTGGCAAAAGGTTTTGCACAGAAGGAAGGGGTCGATTATGAGGAGACTTTTGCCTCCATAGTAAAATGGGCTACCATCCAGACACTTTTTGCGCTAGCAGCTCAGAACGGTTGGAAAGTCAATCAAATGGATGTAAAAACTACTTTCTTGAATGGAGATCTAAAAGAGAATGTTTTTATGTCCCAGCCTGAAGGATTTGCTGTGAAAGGACATGAACATAAAGTATCCAAACTTGTGAAGTCCTTGTATGGCCTCAAACAAGCACCACGAGCCTGGTATGAAAAGCTAACTGAGCATCTTCTGAAACTCAACTTCAATCATTTTGATCTTGATGATGCAACTTTATTTGTCAAGAAAGTTGGAAAAACAATTGTATAACTTGTGGTATATGTAGATGATCTTTTGTTGACAGGGAACAATGAGAGCTACATTGCATCCATAAAGAAGGAATTGAGGAAAGGTTTTGAAATAACTAATTTGGGCTATGTTCATTACTATCTTGGTATTGAAGTAACTCAACATCCGAAGTCCATATTCCTTTCTCAAAAGAAGTACATTGGAGATCTATTGAACAGGGTTGGCATGGCTGAATGCAATCCTCTGACTACTCCAATGGAACAAAACTTAAAGTTCACATCCATTGAAGGAAAAGAATTTGAGGATGCAACAAAGTATAGACAACTTGCAGGAAGTTTCAACTACTTGACTACTACCGGACCAGACATTTCGTTTGTTGTTGGAATCCTCTCCAGGTTTATGCAAAAGCCTTGTGAGGGACATTGGTCTATTGCAAAAAGAGTTCTAAAGTACTTGAAGGGAACTCAAGACTTTGG
>APFE030906033.1:0-18992 GCA_000404065.3 Pinus taeda | reverse complement strand
AATTTGTTTGGTTCTTTAGAGACTTTAGGTGATTTTCATTGAGATTTTACTTTGTTTGTGTGTGAAGTAGTTAAAAGTATTTAACTGTGGTTGAATTACCGAGGCATTCCCGTAGACTTCGGGGCCAATCCCTTGAGTTTGTTAATGTGGCTGAGTTACTGAGGATTTCCCGTAGACTTCGGGGTCAACCTCCTGAAGACATACCGAGCCACTTTGAAGGCTTGAGAGCCCTTGTATCTCCAAGTAGCAGTAGAAGTGGATCACCTGAAGAAGGAGAACCTCCTTTGGTAGAATATTCTGATTCTCAACCGTTAGTAATTTCAGAAGTTACTAGTAGCATTGCGTCTACTAGTGATATAGGTGAAGAACCTGACGTATCTGAACCCAAATCTGAATTTTCTCCTACTCCCATATCATATTTTGTTTCTCCGACTCCTAGTGGTCCTAGTTCTCCTAGGGTAGAAACCATAATTACCCAAGATCTTCCCGCTAGACTCATAGCGATCGAAGAGCTTGCTATTTCGGATATCGAAGAAAGCTTTCCTTTTCCGGAAAATCAAACTATCTTAGAGCTTAGGGAGTGTGAATCGATTTTTTATAGTCCGCCTAGGAGCACTACTTGGTACCGTTCACTGACCAATCTTTTGGAAAATCCGGGACTTAGTTTTACACCACCTCGCATTTTTTATCACCCTTCACCTATAGATCATTATCCTGCATTGAATATGTATAGTCTGTCATCCATGTATTCCCAATCTGGTGGCCTACTAATGCTACCTCTAACAGATTCCTACCAGTGTATGATGATCATTCTATGATCCAATGTATGACCATCATACCAAAATGACCTAGGGAGTCCCCTCACAAACTAACTGACCACTAGCGCTCATTGAGACCCCCTTAACGATTTCTTGCACTCAACTGCTAGGTCAAATATACCACCAATGTTGTACTCAATCGACATATCTAGTAAGTGGTAGGTTGTCTCACCTGGATCCCAATGCCAACCTGAGCCTCTAGTATCCCCGATGCCTAAATGTGCTTGCTGACTCTCACCCTAACCTATGACCAACTACATATGCCTAGCCTAGTCCATTGAGAACCAACTCAGAATCTCTCGCCATCCAAACGCAAGCAAAGGAGCATGAACTCCCATACATAGAACTAACCCTCCATCCTTTAAAGGTTGTACCCTTTGCAGCTCATCTTTCCTCATCTCACTATCCTGGTCAATGCATACAATCTGTTGAGGTGACTCTACTTCTCCCTCTCCAATGTGGAGTGGTAACCTACTAGTGCTACCAACATCATCTATGTATGTCTGAGTAGGGCTTCCCCGTCGCTCTAATGTGGTAACCTACTAGTGCTACCAACATCATCTAGGGGTACCAACATCTTTAATGATGTGGTACCCTTAGTGAAGGTAATTCGTTGTACTGGACTAAGAAGAAATTTAGTTTTGCATCTGGATGACAACAAAATTTAGAGTGTTCAATGAATAATTTGCTCATTAGTCCAGGAAGGTGTCATCTTGTTCTATTTTTATGAGTGATGAATTTCTCAGTGATTATTACTCAAGATATGTTGATGGAGAACAATATGTGTTGGTGGTGGTTGCTTATAAAATAACTACATGGCCTAGGTAAAATATTTCTATAATAAGTGTAGGAATCTTGTGGTAGTCTTCTTGGAATTTCACCTTTTCAACAAATATTTGATTTTTTTTTTATCAGTAATGTTAATAAGATTCTAAGAAAACAATAGAATTCTAAAAATAAATACATGGAAAACAGGGAGCTTATTTGAGATAAGACAACAAGTATGTCATTCAATCATAATGGTGCAAAGGGTGCTAGTTTGCTAGTTTTTTATAATGTTTTGTACAATTACTTATTCCTGCACCTGATTTTGGATGAACTGAATTGATCATGCTTAGCGATGATTTTCAGTTCACATCAGAGATTCCATTGATAATTTCGTCATTCCTCCACTTGATGCTTTCATGGAATTATAACATAGTTCACTTGACTATAATTATGATGTTTCATACTTGATGGAATCTTTAAAATGATGTATACGTGTCTTAATATTTCCTTTATGATCATTAATCTTTAAGTATTCCCTGTGCCATCCTCCATGATTTTTCATTTGATGACAAGTGTCCATGCTGGAGGTGCCCTGTTCTTGTAATTATGATTCCTTTTTCTCCATATATCTATCAAATGTAACATTTATGGATTAAGACAATTATGCTATGAAGACAAGGAGGCTATCTAAAATCACTTTTATAATGGAACATTTTCTTGACCGTATCACTGTTATTCTCTACAATCATTACATTCATCCCTCATGTACTGATTGAATTATACCAACTTCAGGACCTTACCCAACGCTCATCATAAGTAGTTATGTTTCTTGAATTATTTTATTTTGATCTCATGTGATATTTAAATTCATTACTCGGAATGTTGGGTTTGTTTTTCCTTTGTTTACACTTGGATGCATATTGCATTTTTAACTATCAAAGCCATGACAAAGATGAAAAATGACCACCATGAGCCATCATCATAGAGGAGCTTGAGAAAAATCCTTAATGCAATTCTTGCAAGTAGAAGTTGAAAAAGGATGGATGGCATGAATTCATGGCTAAGTTTCAGGGGTTTGAAGATGAAGTTGCGTTGAAGTTTGCACAGGGGTTCGATGGGATGGTGACTTGAATTGGGGATTTGACTATGAGTGCGAATGAGAATACCATTTCTCGAGAAACTAGATTACCATTGGAAGGAATTAAGTGGTTGAAGAAAAAGAGTGTGGATAAACAATAGAGTTTGCAATTTCTCAAAGCAGGACAATGGGACATTAACTTGGCAAAAGGGATACCACGTTCTCAGATTAAAGATTAATGGTGTGCTCCTCTATTCATTCTCTAGAAATATTTGACCTGTGAAGGTAAGTATGCAACAAATTTTCTATATCATATTGGTTTATTGCTACATTTCACTGGAGAGAAAAAGATAAATGTCCCATAATTCTTGTTAAAAATCCTACATAAAATGTGATAGGGAATTCGTAGAGGTGTTAACCTTATGGAAAGCCTCTATTTGTAGAAATTTCATACTTGTAGATCAAATTTATACATGCAATGTACTAAAGCATAATACTTGATCTAGTTCTACAAAACATTAAGCGGAAGCATAATCGATTTCATGAGCAACATCAAGCATAAACACATATAACTGATCAAGAGAAATAATCAACCATAACACAAGATATATCACTGTGGAATGCACCTGCATAAAACCCCTATCTGTATTATCAATCAAGTGGAAATCCTCTTCTGTTTACAAAAAGAATCAACTCAAGAGCTATCCTCTACTCTCTGCAATCAAAAGATGAAGACCATAGACTACCTAGGCCTCAATATATAGGCCACAAGTCCTCTAATCTCCTATATTACGTATTTGTCTTGGAAATAGATCCTTCTCCATGCAAGGAATACTTACTAGAAATATCCAAGCATCTAATAGTACACTATCCCTCATGTGATCTCGACTGGGTCTCTGTCTGAACTGACATGCATCAGTTATCCATGAGGGAATGCTCAGTTATCTAAAATAATAGTTGTCACATGCATGCAAGCATTAACAAACTATACCTCCTTAATTTAACAACTTGTTAAATTAATCTAACTGGACTTGACTAAGTAAAACTAAGTCAACTGATCCTCTCATTATAGAATTGAACCTTATCTCCTTTAATCAAGGGATAAATTCCTAAATCAAGAGAGAAAATAATTGCATGATCTCACAAAGACTTCCATAGCTAATTAACTCATGGAGATTAATTAATTAATAATTTAAACTGTTGTTAAGACCAAATTCGTTTTTACTTCCTATAGGTAGACCAGGGACTACTAAAAATAGGAAGGGACCTAGAAATACTAGTTTTAGAAGATTCTATTTTTAGCAGTTTCACCTCTCACCCAAGGTGGCCAAAATGATCATTGGCCAAACTGCTATTTTTACAAGTGTTATTTTTAGGAGTTCTATTTTTAGCACATTATAAATTAAGCATTTCTTGTTGCACACTTTTCAACACTTCCTCTTAACAAGAAAGGGATTATAAGCAACCCCGATCCTGTCTCTATGGAACTCAAACTTTCCCTTTGACAATGCCTTTGTCAAAATATCTGCATCCTGTTCCTCGGTCGAAATGTATAGCAACATCATGATCCTCTTGACCACACAATCCCGTAGATGATGATAGCGGATATCTATATGCTTGGACCTGTCATGAAACACTGGATTCTCAGAGAGTCTAATGCAACTCTGATTATCACAATATATCACGGTAGGATCCATCATCTGACCAAGCAGTTCCACTAGAGTCTTCCGCATCCAGATGGCCTCACATGTAGCCTGACTAGTAGCCATGTATTCAACCTCTGTTGAGCTAAGTGCAAGTGATATCTGTTTCCTACTATACCAAGAAACCGTAGCTGACCCAAGGTTGAAGATTCCTCCAGAAGTGCTCGTCCTATCTGATGGACTACATACCCAATCTGCATCTGTGAAGCCTTGGAGCTTCACTCCCTCTGTCCACCTGTACCATAATCCATACTGTGTAGTGCCTCTGAGATATCGTAGCACATGCTTTGTCGCCTTCCAAAATAACTTGGTTGGCTAAACCATAGCTTGACTCAGCTGGCTCATCGCAAAGCAAAAATCTGGTCGTGTGTTCACTAGATACATAAGTGAACCCACAAACTGTCAATAAATAGTAGCAGCTACTACCTCACCTAAAGTAGCATCCTCGTTCCTCCAGTTCCCTGCTAGAGGAGTCTCCATGGGCTTGCACATCTCCATGTGGAAGCGCTTGAGTATCTCATTGGCATACTTGCCTTGAGACACAAATACTTCCCCATCTCTCTGCCACACCTCCATGCCTAGAAAGTAGTGCATGAGGCCCATGTCCTTCATATCAAACTCTCTTACAAGGTCCTCCTTGCAAGACTTGATCAACTGATCATCACCTGTCAAAATCAGATCATCGACATAAAGTACAATAATCAATAACTTACCTTCTACCATGATGTGGTAGAGGTTCACATCCGCTTCACTCTTGGTGAAGCCCAACCTAGTGAAATAGCTGTTGATCCTAGTATACCAAGCACGGGGTGGTTACTTCAGCCCATATAATGCTCGCTTGAGCCGACACACATGCGACTCATGATCGAAGGTCTCAAATCCCTCAGGCTACTCTATGTATACCTCTTCCTCAATCTCCCAATTGAGGAAAGCTATCTTCACATCCATCTGATGGATCTTCCAACCCATCTGTGTTGATAGTGCTAGAATTGATCTGATCGATGAGTACCTTGCAACAGGAGCAAAGGTCTCATCATAGTCAATCCCCTCCACCTGTGAGAAACCATGGACAACAAATCTTTCCTTGCGTTTCTCAATACTTCCATCAGCTGCATGCTTTACCTTGTAAAGCCATCAGGAAGTAACCACTAACTTATCCCCCGGTCTAGGGACAACATCCCACACACTGTTCTGCATGATAGAATCATACTCCTCCGCCATTGCATCCACCCAAACTGGTTGTTGCACTGCCTCCTCAAAAGAAGAAGCATCAGTTGCTACACACTCCCCAACCAGGGCCATGTAGCCAGTGTATCTATCAGGAGATCTCCTCTGTCTACGATGAGAGGATGGCTGCCCCACATTCTCTCTCGCATCTTGCATCATTCTGTCAGCTTCCCGTGAGTGTTTCCACCCATCTCTGGAAGACTCTCCAATAGTGGTGATCTCCACTACTCGAATCTCTGCATGTGGATGATCCACATCATCAGGAGGCTCCTCCTTCTTAGGAACTAATAGTTCCTCATCATCACCATGCAACTTGAGCTGCCTCTCAAGTGACACTCGCATGGCTCACTACTCATTGAACTTCAAATCCTTGAGCACTACCGTCCTCTGTCTGGCAGACATAAACACACGATAGTTGTAAGGTGTATCCGTGTACCCCACAAGTATTCCCAACTCAGTTGTTGGGTCTAGCTTCTTCCGAGCATCTTTGGTCACATGACAGAAAACTAGTGATCCAAAGATGTGGAAGTGACTCACATCTGGTTGCTTCCCCGAAAAAGCCTCTATAGGTGTCTTCATCCCCAACATGAGATGAGGACTTCTATTCTGAAGATATACTGTTGTATTGCATGCCTCAACCCACAGATGAAGTGATAGGCCTTGGTCATGCAACATCGATCGAGCTGCTCCCACAATAGACCTGTTCTTCCTTTCGGTCACTCCATTCTGTTGTGGGTTATGAGGTGTCATGAGTTCCCATTTAATTCCTTTTGAAGCATAGAAATCTTTAAACTGCTGGGAAACATACTCTCCACCGTTATCAGTCTGCAAGGCCTTTATTTTTATCCTTGATTCTTTCTCTGCCAAAGCTTTGAACTCACAAAACTTTAAGAAGGTTTGACCCTTCTTTTGCATGAAGTAGATCCAACATCTATGAGAAAAATCATCAACAAAAATAACATAGTACCTCTGCTTTATTGTGGAGGTTGTAGAGAAGGGCCTGCATACATCTAAATGAACTCGCTCCAGAATTTCTCCTGCTCTACTATCCCGATCATGAAAGGAAGCTTTTGCATACTTACCCAAAGTGAAACCTTTGCATGTGCTCGTTTGCTCCAGGTTGCACTTGGGTAATCTGGTAGAAATTTGCTGCAGGATCTTCAAGGCCCTATGATGCAAGTGGCCCAGTCTCCTATGCCATAACTCGCCAATATCTTGGCCATGCACCACCTCTACTTTGGAACTCAATGCAGCACAATCTTCTACCTATAACTTATAGAGATTCTTAATTGGAATCCCTATCTGTTTGGTCTATCCGGTGCTGATATGCCTTAGGAAAACTTTCCCAAACTAAAGACTACATCATAGCCTTTATCCTCAAGCATAGAAATAGACACAAGATTCTTTTTCAGCCCTTGTACATACAAAAAATTAGAAAGAGTGAGGGGAGAACCATGCTCCCTCTGAAACACAACCGTACCTTCACCTGAGACATGGTACTTTCCGTCATCGCCCATCTCAATCCGTATCTGGAGATCCTTCTCCTCCAAAGTGCTGAAAATATTCTTGTCCCCTGACATGTGGAAAGAGGCTCCACTGTCCAAGTACCAAACACATCCCATGCTGGATGAAACCATGCATGCAATAAGTGAGAAATGCATCTCAAACTGTGAAGCTAGTGCATCACCATCAGATTCCTTGGAGAAACCTTTCTTGGACTTCTTCTTTGGGCAATTAGTGGCATAATGGCCCAACTTATGACAATGAAAGCATCTCACCTTCGACTTGTCAAACTTCTTCCCTCCTTGAGTAGACTTGGATTGGGATGCCTTCCCTTTTCCTTTCTTAGCTTTAGATGCTAAAGCCAAGTTCTCTTCATCACCATGTTTTGATGAAGAAGCTCCATCCCTGATGCTCCTTCTGATCTCCTCCTGCATCAAATCTGACCACATTCGTTCCCAATCTATCAGTTTATCCCTTCCATTCATTGATTCCTGGTAGCTATGCCAGCTCTTAGGAAGGCCAAGGAGTGCTAGACTCACCATATCATCATCAACAGTCACGACCCTTACACTTGCAAGCTCATCCCTGTAGGCAGTGAGCTTATTCAGGAACGTACAGATAGTGTCACCCTTTCACACTTGATATTGCGAAGTTTGTCCTTCAGTGCCAGCTTCCTCTAATCACTGCTATTCTGATATAAATCTTTCAATGCTTTCCACATTGCATGCAGAATCTCCTTCCCATGGAGGCTCGAAATTATGTGATCTCAAACTCCCTCCAGGATCATTCTCCTAGCTCTAGCCACACACTTCTTCCATTCTGCCAGTTAAGTAGCATCAGTAGGCTTAGGGACTTCTTGATCAATGAAGTCCTTAAGGCCATTATCTTCCAATACTACCTCCATGTGATCCTTCCAAGCTATGTAGTTTGAGTTGCCATCAAGGGCATACTCAAGCCTCAAACAATAGAAATCCATCGGCGAAATAGATGTAACTTCGAATTTCTCTTGATTGTATATTGTTCTTCCTTGATCACCTGTGCTCTGATACCATGTATAAATTTCACACCCGTAGATCAAACTAATACATGCAATGTACTAAAGCATAATACTTGATCTAGTTCTACAAAACATTAAGCGGAAGCATAATCGATTTCATGAGCAACATCAAGCATAAACACATATAACTGATCAAGAGAAATAATCAACCATAACACAAGATATATCATTGGGGAAAGCACCAGCATAAAGCCCCTATCTATATTATCAATCAAGTGGAAATCCTCTTCTGTTTACAAAAAGAATTAGCTCAAGAACTATTTGGTACTGTCTATAATCAAAAGATGAAGATCATAGACTACCTAGGCCTAAATATATAGGCCACAAGTCCTCCAATCTCCTATATTACATATTTCTCTTGGAAATAGATCCTTCTCCATGCAAGGAATACTCACTAGAAATATCGAAGCATTTGATAGTACACTATCCCTCATCTGATCTCAACTGGGTCTCTGTGTGAACTGACATGCATCCGTTATCTGAAATAATAGTTGTCACATGCATGCAAGTGTTAACAAACTATATCTCATTAATTTAACAACTTGTTAAATTAATCTAACTTGACTTGACTAAGTAAAACTAAGTCAACTGATCCTCTCATTATAGAACTGAACCTTATCTCCTTTAATCAAGGGATAAATTCCTAAATCAGGAGAGAAAATAAATGCATGATCTCACAAAGACTTCAAGTTTAATTTTCCATAACTAACTAACTGATGGAGATTAATTAATTAATATTTTAAACTGCTGTTAAGACCAAATTTGTTTTTACTTCCTATAGTTAGACCAGGGGCTGCTAAAAATAGGAAGGGAACCAGAAATTCTATTTTTAGAAGATTCTATTTTTAGCAGTTTCACCTCTCACCCAAGGTGGCCAAAATGCTCATTGGCCAAACTGCTATTTTTAGGAGTTCAATTTTTAGCACATTCTAAATTTAGCATTTCTTGTTGCACACTTTTCAACACTATCATTACGAGCTTATCAAAATATTGATTGGGGATGAGCTAGGTATAGGGAATGATAGTTTGGATGACCTTCTTCAATAGAATGGGTTTATAACAAGAATAAAAAATCCTAGCACCTATCCTCCTATTGAATTGTGTGTGAAAGAGAATAATCTAGAGGAAAAGCAAATAAATGATATACTCTCCTTGCATCTCCAGATGTCGAGACGGAGAAAGGTAAACACCCCTGTGACCCCTGCAACATTGGCATGTGAAACTCCAACCCCCCTTGTTGGATGAAAGATTACTCGTAGCATGATGAAGTCCACCCAAATTCCCTCCTGAACTAAGGAGTCTCAAACCATCGATTTGGATCCCGAGGAAGAAGAAATCGTGAAATAAAATACATGTTCCATTGATAGGGATAAACTCCAGAGATTTGAAGAGTTTACTGAGAAATTCATGTCCTAGATTAAGAACTCGGTAATGGATCGAATCAATGAACCAATTATAGGAATTAATCAAATAGAAATCCCTGTTTAAGAAGCTAATGAATTTGAAATTCCTATGCAAAGGTAAATTCAGGGTTTGAGTTTTCATTTGATCATCCTGTAGCAGAGATTGTTGATGTTTATTCCACTACTCAATAGAGATCAAAATATTCCCTTGATGGTTATATATTGAGGAAGAAATATAGGATGATAAAGAGATTGAAAAAGAAGATACATGAGCTTATTGTCTATGAAGAAACTGTGAAAGGGGAAAACAAAGACTTGGAGAAAATATGTATTAAGATGCAAGATAAAATCAACAAAATGAATGCTAATAAGGATATGTTGTGAAAGCTAGCCATAGATTGGATCGAGTGAGACAAGTATTATACTACCCATAACAAGATTTTAAAAGGGGAAACTAAAATGATCAGAAGCATGAAGGGAAAGACCCTGAACATTTCAATTAATATAGAGGGGCTTTAGACCACCACCTTGCATTTTTGAAATCCATCCTATGCTTTGGATTGCACGAGGACATGCAAGAAGATCAATGTGGGGGAATGTTGAACCTCCATTTTGCCTAGATTTTCATACTTTTTGCTGAATAACTCCTATGCCTGCACTGGGTGTTTATAATCATTATTATTCTTTTTATGCATTATTGGCTATTATCTAGAGGCATTTAGAGGTAATGTGTTATTGTTACATGAATTCTGTTTATTTCGATGATTTGAAGGGATTTGATGTGAAATTAACACTAATAATAAGTTATCCTTGTGGAAAGTGCGTAATTCCTATTCTAACAATTTAGTTCCTGCTCTAGCAACACAATTCTTGTTCCAACAGTGCAAATCCTGTTCTCACCTCCACGATTTTCATACATCGAGATATCATAATAGAAAATGAGCATATGGGTTTTGAAGATTAGGTGTTCAATATGCTGATGTGTTCCCTTGATCGCACCCAGGTCTTCCAGATAGTGCATAAAGCGATGGTTAAAGTACTTAGTCAAATTTACTTTTATAATCCACAAGGTTGTTGACAGTGTTATGGAAAATACTTCATGATTTGATATTTTTTTTTCATTTATGGGAAACTGCAGATCAATTTGAATCCGCTTAGTAATTGTGTCTCCTTATTTTGTTCATAATCGGTGTATCACTCTAAACTTGTATTCAGTGATGACCTCCAATCCAACAATTGGGAGGCATTACTGTTAAAAATGTGAAAGCTTTGTATTGTAGAAGAATAATAGAATAGATTGGACTTTGAAATTGTATTTTATGAAACAGGAATCAATTTTCTTAGGAAAGGAAGGGAGGAGCTTGCATTCCCAGTGGGATGATCCCTGGAGGGGACCACTGGAGCCCAAATCTTCTTCGTTTCAATGCCTATGTAATAAGATTCTATATCAATATAATCTGACGTTCGATTTTGTGTTTGCAGTTCTTCTAAATATTCTGAGATTGTGATTTAACTACTACAAGGGAAACGAGTTGGGTGGTTTGGGCCAACCAACGAATTTGTTGCCTCATACTTTTTCAAATTTTCTGCATCTATTTTTATAAATTCATAATTTTTAAGAGTGTTACTTCCCCTAATCTTATTCATTGCATAACGAGATTTACTTTTAGAATGAATTTCTTATTAAGGTTCTAATTGATTTAATTTATCGTGCATTATTTATAGCATTCATATATTCAGAGAACTCTTTAAAATGTTTCTAATCAAATGTCACTTTATCAATATATACATAATGTAGAATATCATTATGATTAGAAAGAAAGTATCCCACAAGATCACGGTAAGCTTTGAATTAGCATAGAATGAATTTATTTTCTTTGGTTCAATTGCATGCTTTAATTCTTTGAGGAGTTTTGAAAACTGAATTGCATTCTTTATTTCTTGAATGGTTTGTTAGTTTGAGTGGAATCTACATTCCCTTATCCCCTGGACAACTGAGGTAGACTTGCTGCAAAAGTCACTCAACTGAGAAGAAGAGCCACAAGTAGATTCATAGTGTGTTTACTTTACATTGATGCCCTTTTGAATTGTTTGCAAGAGCTTGATTTTTATTGTACAGATCCCTGAGGTCACATTCTGGCATATATTTTCCTATGCCTCTAAGTTTACCAATCCGGATTGAAAGTTTTAATGTTGGTATAAATATCGCATTTATATTGCCACACATTTTCACATTGTTGCCGAGGAGGCATTATATGATAAGGCCTCAATGCTTTTTCATGCTTCTCCCTTTTCCTTTGCAAAAGAGTTTTTAGTGTGATTCCTCTTGCTTGCTGAAGCATACTAGACGTTATTTCTGAAGTGCACAAAAGATTGGTTTCTTTCCTTCGTAAAGGATTTTTTTTAGTGTAATTTCTCTTACGTGTTGAAGCATACTAGACGGTATTGCTAAAGATATCACATGTTGGGTTTGTTTTCCTTGACTGCAATTGAGTTATTTAGTTAGTGTGTTTCTATTTTTCTGATGATAAAAGACCCCCCCCCCCGCTCTAAATCCAGTTGCTAACAAGACTTTCTAGCTAGCAGGAAAATGCAAGAAAGTGTGATGTTATTCCAACAATTATCTCAAATTATAGCAGAAGTTGGGGTCTCTTCTTCACAAAAAGAACACATTTTGGCGTCAATTAGAAATAGGTCTATTCCTTGGGAAGAAAAGACTCATGAAGATCCAGAATATTTTCCTAAGGAAACTGAGAAGCTATGGATCATGCTTGATGAGGGGAAGCCATCAAAATTAGAGACTAAAGAACATCCATCAGATCCAACCTGCACTTCAGGAGATAAACAAAGAAATTTGGAGGATTTGCATGATGACTGAGAGTATATGGATCCCATTGAATCTTGGTTTCAGATGACTATCAGTATCCACTCCTCCTTTATCATTCAACAATTTGTAGCGTCACATCAGTTAGTGCAATTGGTTCCTCATGTTCTAGCATTTTCTCGAATATATTTTTGAAGTTTGAGGATGAGTATAATTATCCTCATGTTATGAACATGGTTGCATTGGAAGTACTCCTATACTTGAAAGGAAGTCTTCTACTTCTTAGGGTAGAATAGGGTAGAAGAATAAATCAATGCCATAAATAAAGATGTTACAACAATGATATTACGGCTTTGAATTCCAAAGCATAGCCACTAAAACGTCTTTTGATCCACATTGGTTATTAACAAACATATCTGTGGTAAGTCTTGTTGAGTATGATTCACTCTAATACCTCATGATTTTTCAAAGGTGACCTTGATTAATCACTCTAATGAGTTGTCATCTAATATATATATTTTCAACTTCCCTTAAAAGGTATCATTGAAAAAAATCCTATGGTGGACCACTCTTGTAAATATCATAATGAGCCATTCATGAGAAAAATAACATTATTTACTCAAAGAGTCTTTCAGTCATTATCTGAGACAATATATTTAAATAAATATTTAGGGTAGAGGAACTAGCTAGTAATGATTAGTCATTTAAAAACTTTTCACACCATCCCATACTCTCAAGGAGTAGATCCGCCTCCCCACTTATTAAGTAACCTTTGAAGTTAATCATAATGAGAGTTTACAAAGGATTTATGGAGGGTAGGAGGTCTCATGATGAGCCTACCTACCGCGATCATGAGATCTAACATGTATGACATTACTATTACTGGTCATCAAGACAGAGTAATGGATTTCAGCTGAGAAGTTGGAAGACAGGAGCTCTCATCATGAGTCGGCATGTTCATCCATGTTACTTCTTATGATAGGCACTGCCAATAGTTGGTTACCAAGCCAGGATAGTGGCCTTCATCTATATTTTAAAATTAAATAATATAACTTTGAATCTATATCCAGTTAGTGGGACATAAGCATTTTGTTGGGTTAAAAGACATCCCTGCCGAGGCTATAGACGCATGTGGGCAATAGGGCCATGTTTGTGGTATCAAAGTTAGTTGCACACTATGATTTTCTCAGTTATATTTCTCTTTCCCTAAAACTCAACATTTTAATTCATGAAAAGTGGTTTTAAGATGATTTGGGCATGATTCTTTGGGTTCTATTTTTCAAAAATTAGGAATCTTTAACGATGTGGTACCCTTATTGAAGGTAATTTGTTGTATTGGACTAAGAAGAAATTTAGTTTTTCATTTGGATGACAACAATATTTAGGGTGTTCAATGAATAATTTGTTGGTTGGTCTAGGAAGGTGTCATCTTGTTCTATTTTTATTTCCCTTTTCTAGTATCATAACTCACTTCAATTTTTATGAGTGATGAATTTCTCAGTCATTATTACTCACAATATGCTGATGGACAACAATATGTGTAGATGTTGGGCACCTCTAAAAGTACTACATGGCCTAGGTACATGATTTCTATAGTAAGTGCAGGAATCTTGTGGTAGTCTTCTTGGAATTTCACCTTTTCAACGAAGATTTGAATTTTTTTTATAATTAATGTTAATAAGACTCTAAGCAAACAATAAAATTCTGAAAATAAATCCATGGCAAATAGGGAGCTTATTTGAGACAAGACATCAGGTATGTCTTTTCAATCGTAGTGGTGCAAAGGGGGTTGTTTTGCAAGCTTTTTATAATGTTTTTTACAATTACTGCTTTCCTGCACCTGATTTTGGATGAACTAAATTGATATTGCTAAGCAAGGATTTTTTGTTCACATCAGAGTTTCCATTGATAATTTCATCATTCCTGTACTTGATGCTTTCATAGAATTATAACATGGTTCAGTTGACTATAATTATGATGTTGCAAAGTTGATGGAAAATTTAAAATGATGTATCGATGTTTTAATGTTTCCTTATTGATCATTAATCTTTCAATGTTCCCCCTTCCATCATCCGTGATTTTTCATTTGATGACAAGTGTCCACACTGGAGGTGCCTTGTTCTTGTAACTTTGATTCCTTTTTCTCCATATATCTGTCAAATTCGTATATAACACTTACGAATTAATATAATTATGTTATGAATACAAGGAGGCTGTCTAAAATTGTTTTTATAATGTATCTTATTCTTGACCTTATCAATGTTATTGTCTACAATCATCTCATTCTTCCCTTAGGTACTGACTGAATTATACCAACTTCAGGAAATTAGCCAATGCTCATAATAAATAGTTATGTTGCTTGAGTTATTAGATTTTGATCTCATGTGATATTTAAATTCATCGTTGGGCATGTCGGCTTTGTTTTTCCTTTATTTACACTTGGATTCATATTGTGTTTTTAACTCTCAAAGCCATGATGAAAATCAAATATGATAGCCAGGATTTGTGATCCATAGAGGAGCTTGAAAAAACTCTTGAATACAATTCCTACAAGAAGAAGTTGATAAAGGATGGATGGCATCAATTCATGGCTAAGTTTCATGGGTTTGAAGCTGAAGTTGTGTTGAAGTTTGCACAGGGGTTCAATGGGAAGGTAACTCAAATTGGAGATTTGACTATGAATGTGAATGAGAAGATCATTTCCTAAGAAATTGGATTACCAATGGAAGGGATTAAATGGTTCAAGAACAAGAGCATGGATAAACAACAAAGTTTGTAATTTCTTAAAGAAGCACACCAAGACGTTAACTTGGCAAAAGGGATACCATGTTCTTAGATTAAAGATGAATGGTGTGCTCCTATGTTCATTCTTAAAAAATATTTGACCTACGAAGGCAGGTATGCAACAAATTTTCGATATGATATTGGTTTTCTGCTACATTTCACTAGAGATAAAAAGA
This sequence comes from Pinus taeda, assembly GCA_000404065.3. NCBI lineage: Eukaryota > Viridiplantae > Streptophyta > Pinopsida > Pinales > Pinaceae > Pinus > Pinus taeda. The sequence goes on along the minus strand of APFE030906033.1, from coordinate 3,651 downwards.
TGAATGTCCCCTATTTCTTGTTAAAAATCTTACAGAAAAATTCATAGGGAATTCATAGAGCTGTTAACCCTAGGGCAAGGATCTATCATTACGGCCTTATCAAAATATTGATTGGGGATAAGCTAGGCATAAGGAATAATAGTTGGGATGAATTTCTTCGATGGAATGGGTTTATAATAGGGATAAAAAAGCCCAACACCCAACCTCCTGTTGAATTGCGTGAGGAAGAGAATGCTCCAGAGGAAAATTGAATGAATGATATACTCTCCTCGAATTCTAGGAAGTTGAGATAGAGAAAGGTAGACACCCCTGTGACCCCTGCAACTTTATCATGTGAACCTCCAATCCCCATTCTTGGACAAAGGATTAATCGTAGCATGATGAAGTCCACCCAACTTCCTTCTCGAAATAAGGAGTCTCAGACCATCAATTTGAATCCAGAGGAAGAAGAAATCGTGAAAGAAAATACAGATGCCATTGATGGGGATAAACTCCCGAGATTTGAAGAATTTACTAAGAAATTCATGTCCCAAATTAAGAATCTGGTAATGGATCGATTCAATGAATCAATATAGGAATTGATCGAATAGAATGTCTTGTAAAGAAACTAATCAATTCAAAATTCCTATGATAGAGGTAAATTTAGGGTTTGAGTTTTCATTTGATCATCGTGTAGCAGAGACTGACAATGTTTATTCCACTACTCAATAGAAATAAAAATATTCCCTTGATGATTATATATTGAGGAAGAAAGATAGGATGATAAAGATATTGAAAAATAATATATAGGAACTTATTGTTCATGAAGAAATTGTGAAAGGGGAAAACAAGGACTTGGAGAAACTTTGTATTAAGATGCATGATAAAATCAACAGGTTGAATGTTAAGAAGGAGAAGTTGTGGAAGTTGGATAGGGATTGGATTAAGTGAGCCAAGTATTATGCTACCCATAACAAGATTTTAAAAAGGAAAAATAAAATGATCAGAAGCACGAAGGGAAAGAACCTAAACATTTCAATTAATAAAACAACGTTTTAGGCCACCACCTTGGATTTTCAAAATTTTGAAATCCATCCTATGGTTTTTCTTGCATGAGGATGTGCAAGAAAATCAACGCGGGGGAATGTTGAGCCTCCATTTTGCCTATATTTTCATAATTTTTGTTGAATAACTCTTATGCCTGCACTGGGTGTTTATAGTCATTAGTATCATTTTTATGCATTATTGACTATTATCTAGAGGAATTTAGAAGTAATGTGTTATTGTTGCATGAATTCTCTTTGTTTCAATGATTTAAAGGGATTAGATGTGAAATTATTGCTAATAATAAGTTATCCTTGTGGCAGGTGCATAATTCCTATTCCAATAGTTTAGTTCCTACTCCAGCAGCACAATTCTTGTTCGAGTAGTGCAAATCCTGTTCTCACCTCCACGATTTTCATACACCAAGTTGTCATAATGGAAAACAAGCATATGGGTTTTTAATATCAGGTGTTCGATATGTTGATGTGTTCCCTTGATCACAACCAGGTTTTCCAGATAGTGAATAAAGTGATGGTCAAACTGCCATTTATAAGTCACAAGGTTGTTGACAATGTTATGGAAAATACTTCATGATTCGATACCTATTTTTGCATTTATGGGAAACCATAGATCAATTCGAATCCACATAGTAATCATATCTCCTTATTTTGGTTCATAATCATTGTATCACTCTAAACTTGTATTTGTTGATGACCTTCAATCCAGTAATGGGGAGGCATCATTGTTATAAATATGAAAGCTTAGTACTATATAAGAATAATAGAATAGATTGGACTTTGAAATCATATTTTGAGAAACAAGAACCAATTTTGTTAGGAAAGGAAGGGAGGAGCCTACGTGCCCATTTCGATGATCCTTGGAGTGGACCACTAGAGCCCATCTTTGTGTCATTTCAATGGCTATGTAACAAGATTCCATATGAATATAATCTTGCATTCGATTTTTTGTTTGCAGATCTTCTAAATCTTCTAAGATTGTGATTTAACTACTGCAAGGGCAACGAGTTGGGTGGTTTGGGCCCACTAGCCAGTCCCTTGCCTCATACTCGTTAGGATTTTTTGCATTCTATTTTGATAAATGCATAATATTTAAGAATGTTACTTACCCTAATCTTATTCGCTGCATAACAATATTTACTTTTAGAATGCATTGCTTATTAAGGTTCTGGTTAATTTAATTTATCATGCATTATTTCTAGCATTCATGTATTCATAGAACTCTTTAAGATGCTTATAATCAAATGTGACTTTAGAAATACATACATAATGTAGAATATTGTTTTGATTAGAAATAAAGTATCCCGTAAGATCAGGGTAAGATTTGAATTAATAGGGAATGAATTTATTTTGTTTGGTTCTATTGCATGCTTTACTTCTTTGCAAATCCTTTGAGAAGTTTTGAAAATTGAATCGCATTCCTTATTTCCTAAATGGTTTGTCATTTTGAGTGGAATCTACATTCCCTTGTCCCCTAGACAACTGAGGTAGACTTGTTACAGGAGTTGCTCAACCCAGAAGAGAAGCGAGAAGTAGATTCACAATGTGTGTACTTTACATTGATGCCCCTTTGAACATTTTGCAAGAGCTTGATTTTTATTGTACATATCCCTGAGGTCATATTCTGGCATATATTTTGCTATGCCTCTAAGCTTACAAATCGAGATTAACAACTTAAATGTTGGTATAAATCTCACATTTATATCGCCCCACAATAGTGCAATTTAAAAATTGGTATCATGATTAGTGAAGGAAACTTGCGAAGATGAGAGATCATGATTCGTTGAAACCAAAGCAACTTGACAGGTTCCATTTATTCCAATACTATGTTTTTTTTTTTTTTTTGAGTAAAGAATATTATATTAAGATTAAAAAGAGAAAAAATATGTACAAAGAGGATTGAACCTCTGAGGGAGCCGTAGCCATCCCTCTGTCAAAAAACCTTTGCAAATATTGTTGTTCCTTCTGTTTACAAAAGTAGTAATCATAACCTTAAAACCTGAACAGACCTATATAGACCCAAAACTAAACAGTACATAACTGATTACTGTCCTTTAGCATCATTACAAGAAAGGAGATCCAAAACAAAATCCATGCGTATGATCAACTACAAGATGGAGTTGTTCGGTACTGAGCGCCCTGAAAATTAACCACGAAATCTAGAAATCCAAAAACTGATATACTATCCTCAAGCTGAAGGCAAATGGAATTAAACCTACTTAGGCTCACCAGTAGCATTATCATTGACCTTGTCCGGGGAGCGCTCCCAGGTAACCATCACCTCGTCTTCGACTTCCATCAAATTGCCTTCCGGAAGAGGCACAAGGTGCAGGACGCTTTCATAAAGGTTCATTGGCTCACAGGCAATGATATGCTCCTGAGGAGAGTCCAACTGAGTGCAGGCCTCTCTCTGACGATCCTCTTCATGCACCACAGTAGAAACCTTGAGGACAACTTCCGCCAAGCTACTTTGAGAAGCACTGGCATTCTGAGAAGGCGATTGATCCTTGGAGACTTCATCTGAGTTGGCGAGTTCATCTTCTTCCTCCGAGAAGATGACCATGATTATGGCAGAGATGAGCGGTCTGTTGAGCCTGCTTTTGAATTTGAA